>LVTN01002193.1:18472-33530 GCA_001649415.1 Musa itinerans
GTTTAAGAGAAAATTTTCTATATGAATCATGTCTCTTGGTATTCAAATAATCTTTGATATTATATCTTTCATGCCATGATTTATTTATGATACTTCCTTATATTCATAAATTTTATACCTCATCACATTTTATTTAAATTTATCTTTGTCATGATGTGAAATATTTATAATTTGGAATGATGTATGCAATACTTATGTTGATGTATATGATATATTTTATATGATGTGAATCGTGATTAAAATTGCTTTGACTTGTATTCAATTTGAATTCAAGATTTATCTCAATTATGGCATATTGCAATAAGAATGACACTTTACCTTTGTCATAATTTAAAAATTGTTGTAAAGAGAAAAATAATTATAAAATTATTTTCTTCCCTTCTTTTTGACAATGACAAAGGGGGAGAAAGAACTAGCTTGCATGTTCTAAAATGATGTAAAATTTGCTAGCTTGTATGGTGCAAAATTTGTTAACTTGCTTGATATAAAACTTGCTATCTTACTAGCTTGCATATCTAAAACTTGCTAGCTTGCCCAACTCAAAAGAGAAACAAGAATTACTAGCTTGCACATCCCAAGTAGAAGCAAAATTGCTAGCTTGCACTTCTCAAAAGAGAAGAAAGAACTTGCTAACTTGAACATCACCAAAAATTGCTAGGTTGCCTATCTCAAGAAGCAAAAGTGCAAACTTTATAATCTTGCACATTTTTAAAATTAATGATGATTTGGTGATTAGGCAAGTTGTAAAGTGATAAAAATTTGCTAGCTTGTATGTTACAATACTTACATATCTCTAAAACTTGCTAGTTGCACTTCTCCTTTTTGTTGATGACAAAGGGGGAGAAGTTATGATAATGATCATACATGGAATGATGTATTGTAAATTTATTTATGCATGATTTAATGATCACATATTGTAAATATTCTTGATGAAATATTGCTTTGACTTGAATTCAACTCGAATTCAAGGTTCTATCGATATGGCATATTGATAGGGGGAGTTAAGGTTAACTCCGTCATCAATTAGTCGTCATCATCAAAAAGGAGGAGATTGTTGAATCTTGGATTTTGATGATGAAACCAATTGATAGTATTTATGATTTGATTTGTATTTTGAGTGATGCAAGATGCTTCGATCAAGAAGAGACAATTAAAAGCAAGATGAATCATGTTGGGCCGGAGAAAAACATGTAAAGAGATTGGACGTTAAGCCGAAGGATCGGTCGACATATCGACAGAAGGTCTCGGGCCATGGGTTCGAGCATCAGGCCAAGAAGAGCGGATATTGTACCAAAGAAATCAGAGTTGCAGAGGTCAACTGGGCAATTGGGCAATAGGCCACAAGAGAGGACGATGCGCCGAAGAATCGGACAAAACGTTGATAAACCAATAACAAGCCGAACAACACTTGATTGGCTTTATAATAATTGTCTAGATCGAAGTGGGTCTTAAGTGTGCAAGATTAACTATGATAGCAATCAAGGCATAAAGCAAAATAAAGTCCCGGAGTCAAGAACGCGATTTCTTGGGAGTTCGAGAGTTCGTCAAAAGTCCGGACGTTCGTCGGAAGTTCTGTCGGAATTGACCAAGAAGTCCAAGAGCTTGCCAAAGAAGCTCATCGAAACTCGCCAAGAAGATCATCGTGAAGTCCAGGAGCTTGTTGGGAGTCCGCTAGAACATTGTCGAGAGATCATCGGAAGTTCGCCGGAAGATCGCTAGAAGCTCGCCGGAAGAAACCTAGATTAATCGGATTCATTTGCTTAATATATGCCTTAAAATTCGTAGTTAGCATATAATTTTGTTAGAATTGGGTCAACTCAATTAGGGGCCAATTGGGCCTAAGTTTGGGCTATGTTGGGCTAAGTGGAAGGCCCAAACAATGACCTAACAAGTGGCATAGTCTCCGAGACTGTGTCAGGCGATGGTACCGCCAGTCTGGGCGGTGGTACCGCCCAGTGGCAGGGTGTCAAGTGGTACCGCCAGATTGGGCGGTGGTACCACCTAGTGTTAGTGCTGCATGTGGTGGTACTACCCAGCACAGGCAGTGGTACCGCCAAGACCCCGAATACCGAGGATAAGACATTTTTAGGCTCCAAGTTTAAATCCACTTGAGGCCTATAAATACCCCTCTCATCCCTGGATAAGAAATAACAACAACTGAGTACACAAAGTGGGAAAAACGCTATTGTAATCTTGAGAGTTCTCCCCCTCTAGCCTAAGTGTTTAGAATTATATTTAGGGAAGAGTAAGTGGGGGTGTAAAGGTTCTCTCTTGAGCCAACAAAAGGATAATAGAGTTGTAAAGAGGTGGTTAGTCTTTGCCTATTGAAGGAAGACCGTTAGTGGATGCCGATGGCCTCGACGGAAGAGGAATCGGTGGAGTGGATGTAGGTCACAATGACCGAACCACTATAAAACAGTTTGCATTTCCGTTTTATTGTTTAACTTATTGCAAACCACTTTACTTCCTCATTAATTTTGCTGCACACCCTTCCGAACGTATTTCAAGTTAAAATCTTTCTGAAATTGGTTTAATCAAAATGAAAGTTTTTCGAACCGACAACGTTTTTATCCGCTGCCCTAATTCCCCCCCCCCCCCCCCCCCTCTTAGTGCCACTCTTGATTCTAACAGTTGCACTATTCTCCTTTTTGTTAATGACAAAGGGGGAGAAGTAATGATATTTTTAAAATGTTAAATGATATCATGCATGTTATGCCCATAGTAATAATGAATGACTTGAAAATTTTAATGTTTTGGTATCATGCATGTTTGGAGTATCTAGATGATGTATATGATGTATTGCATATGATGTGATTCATAATTAAAATCATTTCGACTTGAATTCGAAAGTTATCATTTTCTGAATTCAAAGTTTCTTTCAATATAGTATATAAATAGGGAGAGTTTAGTTTAAACTTCATCATCAATTGGTTGTCATCATCAAAAAGGGAGAGATTGTTGAATCTTAGATTTTGATGATGAAATTAATTGATAAAGTTATGATCTAATCAATGTTTGAGTGACGTAGGACTAACTTCGATAATGAAATAGGTAAATCGATTGAAGCAGAAAGAATCAGGCATTGGGTTGGAGTAGAACATATCAAAAGATTGGACATCGGGCAGGAGGACTGCTCGACATGCCAGAAGGACTTCGTTTCATGAGTTCGGGCATCGGGCCAAAAGGATCGGACATTGCACCAAGGAGATTTGATGTTGCGGGAGGTCAACATGCTGATGGTCGGGCAATACATCGAAAGATAGGACAGTGCATCGAAGATTCGAACAAAGCACCAAATAAACCAATGATATACTTGACAATATAGGATTTGTGTTTGTAATAGGTCGTGTCTTCATCGAAGTAGTTTAGGTTGTAATTGAGTTAGTTTTGGATGTAACCATGCCAACTCAATTAAGGGCCCATTGGCCTGATTTGGGGCTGAATTGGGCCCATTGGAAGGCCCATTCAATGACCTAAAGTTGGGTCAGGCAGTGGCACCACCAGAACAGGCGGTGGAACTACTTATGAGTTGAAAAAGCATGAAATGTTCTTTTTCTAGAAGACTGACGATGGTCCCGCTAGTGTCAAGCGGTAGTATTGCCCAAACATAGTCTCCCAGACTATATCAAGCAGTGGTATCACCTAATGTCAATGTTGTAGGCAGTGGTACCGCCCAGCACTAGCAATGGTATCACTAGTATCCCGAAAACCCAAGATGAGACCTTTTATGGCTCTATTTTTTGAAGTCATTTGGGATCTATAAATACCCCACTAATTCTTGCTTGGAATAAGCAAGAAATAGAGTAGAAAAGGGGAAAAGAATTCTTATGAAAAAGAGTTGTAATCTCTCTTGAAGTGTAGTCACTTTCTCCTAGTATTTAGAAGTTCTTCTAAAGGGATAAATGGGGTCTAAGTGTAACTGAGAGAGGTGTAAAGGTTCTTTCCTGAGCCTATAAAAGAGAGAGAGAGAGAGAGTTGTAAAGAGGGTAGTTGGTCTTCGCCCATTGAAAGAAGATCGTTAGTGAATGCCGATAGCCTCGACGGAAGAGGAATTGAGAGTGGACGTAGGTCACGACGACTAAACCACTATAAAATCGGTTTGCATTTACTTTCTGCTCTTCATTGATATTACTTTCTGATTTAACTACTTAATACACTTACTCTAAGTCAAGCACACTTTCGATACTTGTTTTCATTGAACGAAAGTTTTCAAACCGAGATTTTTATGAAAGTACTAATTCACCCCCCTCTTAGTGCCGATACGGTCCTAATAGTCCACATGCCCTAAATAAGGGCTACTAGCTAAGGAGGAGAGGGGGAGAGGAGAATAAAATATGGCAGCCAAAGGGGTTTAGTCTATGGCCTTTTGGTTTTCTCCTATTTATAAAGACCCCCTATCAACTTAACCTTGATGGATCATGCCCTATTGGGTATTGGATCTTCATCCAACTACCCAATCCTCTTAGATTAGTGGGTCTCTATCCAATAATCTCTTATTAGCTTTTATTAGATCTCATCCATATGATCCAATAATTCAAGGGCTTATTGGATATCTAATAAGATACGGGCTCCAATGGATATCTCATATCTAAACCTCTACTCGTCGCAACACCTACCATATGTGTATGACCCTCTAGGCCCAATATCAAATTGGTCGTGAGTCATACCTATCAGAACTCCTTATGCCTCAATGAATTATTATCTTCATAATAATTCACTCAACTCATTGACTACAAACGTACTATGCCATTATGTTGTAGTCCCCAAACGATATAGGGGAATCCAATTCATTAGACCTGTCCATTCTTAGTTACTATATATATATATATTTCCTCATCCATCTAATATCCTAAAGACTGTATTCCGGGCATGGTGCTGATAGGCACATTATGGTTTCTACTCGAGTCTCACTTTAATCAAATTCTCCCGGAAAACTCTCTCTCTCAATCTGAATAACCGTGGCTAGGGATTTGCCTAAGCAAGAATACATAGGATATTCCTCTCATAACACCGAGAGTGGATGATCTGTTAGGACCCTTTTTCTGAGCTTTTGAATAATGTTTATTGAGTCTATTTAGTTCAGTTAAAGTCGGGTAGAGGTTTATTTAATATTTAATTATTATTAAGAGTCCAAATCCTGATGGACTCTAGGTAGAACTCTATAAATAGTGATGTAACCTTTTCTTTGAAAATCAATAAATGAAATATTATTCAGTGTTATGACAAAACCCTAGGAGATCGTTCCCCTTGAAGCGATCAAGGAGGATGATCCCCTCGAAGCGATCGAGAAGACTGATCCCCTCGAATCCTATCATTTAGTATTAAAGCAATGATTCTCGGCGTTCTCGCTATAGTTCATCATCTCAAAAAAAAAAAAAAAAAAATGACAGCCATGAACGTTGATTCTTCGGAACCTCTACGCCCCGGCTAGCGACCATTGCTGCCGACCAGCTACCAAGTAGCTATCATCATAAATAAATAAATAAATAAATAAATAGGAAAGAGAGATGAAGAAGAAGCCTTAGCCACCCCTGCTTCCGGCCAATCCACCCGCCGCCACTGCTCTCCGGTCAGTGATCCCTGCCGCCGCTGCTTCCCGGCCGATGGACCACCACTGCCGCCGCTGCTACTCAGCCAGTAGCCACCACCACCGCTGCCTCCTTCTCCACCGCCGCCCGCCGGTCTCCCCTACCGCAGCCGCCGGTCTCCCCTGCCGCTGCGAGCGCCGGTTGCCTCCCTCCTCGCGCCGACCCTTGGTGACGCTGCTCCCAGCCGTGCCACCACCGCTGCCTCCTTCTCCACCGCCGCCCGCCGGTCTCCCCTACCGCAGCCGCCGGTCTCCCCTGCCGCTGCGAGCGCCGGTTGCCTCCCTCCTCGCGCCGACCCTTGGTGACGCTGCTCCCAGTAGCGCCACCAACGCTGCCAGCCGTCGCAATCCTCTCCTTGTAGATCCCAGCCCTCGGTGAGGCTTCGGCATCGCTAGCGGCTCCTTCTGCGATGCGACAGAAACAGAGCCCTCTATTGCCGCAGCCCCCACCCCCCCTCGTTGATCCTTGCCGCCGCCGCTGCTCCCCAGCCACCAACCTCCTCCTCTCCAGCACCGCCGCCCCTGCTTCCCGACAGCCGCACCCCTGCTGCAGCCCGTCGCACGTCTGCATCATTGCCGTAGCCCAACCCCCTTGCTCTACACCATTGCCGCAACCCCCTTGCCACCGTCGCCGCTACTTCCCGGCCGGCGACGTCTGCCACTGATTCCTCTTCTCCACCGCAGCCTCAACCCCGGCCACTTCAACACCTCAACCCCCTTGCTCTGCATCATTGCCGCAGCCTCAACCTCCTTGCTCTGCACCATTGCCGCAGCCCCCTAGCTCTGCATCGTTGCCGCAGCCGCCGGTTGGCACCACTGCAGCCTCAACCCCGGCCGCTTCAACGCCACCTCCCTCTTGTATTGCCTCCACTACTGCAGTTGCCGGTTGCCATCACCGCAGCCTCAACCCGACTGCTTGGCGATCGCTTCCTTGGGTCACAGTAGTTGCAACTATCGCCTTTCAGCCTCAGCGCTCTCATCTCACGCAGTGACAGAAACACAGGGCAACAACTCTTCCTCCGTCGCAGCCACCGCAACGGCTAGTCCTTAGTGGCGCTACCCCCAACCTCACCACCATCGCTGCCTCCTAGCCCTCAGCAGCAGCAATCCCTCCACGCAGCGACCGCAACAAGCATCGCTGCCTCTCACCAGTGCCTCCTTCCGCGGTGCGATAGAGACAGAGCAACGTTGCCTTCCATCCGCGCCGTCGTAGCCACCGCAGCGGCAAGCCCTTGGCAGTGCTGCCCCTAACCGCACCACCACCGCTGCCTCCCAGCCCTCAGCAATAGTAATCCCTCCACGTAGCGATCGCAACAAGCATTGCTACCTCTCACGCAGCGACCACAACTACATCCCCGCATCCTCGCAACAACCCTTCATTCTCACAGTGCTGCCACCGACTGCGTCACAATAGCAGCACCGAATAAGGCAGTGATTGATGCCCTAGTCCTAACACCAAAAATATGAGTTGAGATTACATTTTTGCAGTCTTACGCAACGGCCACTGATAACTCAATGAAAGCATAAATAGAAGCATTGAAAATCAAAATTGAGAATCGACTACAAGAAATACTTAATGATTTCAAAGAGAGCCTATTAGAGAGCCTCAACAAATTTCAACAAGATGGGAGCTCAAGTTCTACGTTGTACAGATCTGGAAATACAGGAAAAGGGCCCTAAGATTGTGACACAAACTACTCACACATGAAGGTGAAATTTTCGAGATGGGAAGATGAAGATCCGACCAATTGGATCTCTAGGGCAGAAATTTTTTTTCATTTTTACGAAACCCCAGAAGAATCTAAGGTAGAAGTGGCCTTAATCCAGCTCAATGGAGATGCAATCTAGTGGTACAATTTGTATGAAACTTGCCACGAAGTTCCTTCGTGGGAGCAGTTCAAAAGAGGGCTTCTTGTTCATTTTGGCCCATCAAAATATGAGAATGTTGATGAACAGCTCGCCAAAATTCGTTAGACTTCTACAGTGTGGGAATATCATAGTAGGTTTGAAAGATTGTCAAATCAAGCTAGAGATTGGTCGGAACGACAACTTTTGGGTATATTTATTGAAGGACTTAATCCAGATATCTGGTGTGAAGTTAAGGCTCGTCATCCCCGCATTATGATAGTTGTAATCTCATTTGCACATCTACATGAGAAAAAAATTAGCAATGAAAGATCAGCGAGGGGTTTGTACTATAATGAAAAGTGGAGTATGGAGTACCAATGTAAACAAGGGCAACTTCTGATGATGGAACCAATTGGAGAGGAACCGGAAGCTAAGAATGTGGACTCCGATTATAAAAGTATATATTCTAATGAAGATGTTGGACCTACCATACATACGATGCATACATTAACTGGCTACTCTAACCCACAAACTATAAAAGTTGGCGGAACTCTGGAACATCAACATGTTATAGTTTTGATTGATACTAGTAGCACTAACAATTTTATGGACAGTGAGACTATTGACCGATTGGCCCACAACATTGAAGGTTGTGACAAATTCAAAGTAAAGCTCGCTGATGGATGGATTTTAACTTATGATAGCAAATATTCAAAGATAAAATTGATTATACAAGGCTAGGAGTTTCTTGCAATGCCTACTACACTGAAAGACAGACCTATTGCTTACACTATCAAAAAGTAGAGACCATACTTACTTGACCAACGAGTTGTAATGCGTTGCAGATAGCCTATGACTGAAGTGCTGAAAGATAAGCTCCCGAGTTTGATACTGCTCAACCTTGAGGACAAGGTTGATTTGAAGAGGGAGGAATTGTCAGGACCCTTTTTCTGAGCTTTTGAATAATGTTTATTGAGTCTGTTTAATTCAGTTGTTTATTGAGTCTGTTTAGTTCAATTAGAGTCAGGTAGAGGTTTATTTAATATTTAATTATTATTAAGAGTCCAAGTCTTGGTGGAACTCTATAAATAGTGATATAACCCTTTCTTTGAAAATCAATCAATGAAATATTATTTGGTGTTATGACAAAACCCTATGAGGTCGATCCCCTCGAAGTGATCATTCCCTTTTCTTCCATTCTCTTATTTCTTCCACAATAAAACCTTAGGGTTCTATCATAATCCTCTATCGATACTCAATAGCCCTCGTAAGGTTAGCTACTACTCCCGATAATTGGCTGTGCTAGATCTGAAACTTCCAGGTCTATAAGTCCAGTATCAAAGAGTGGAGTACTTATATAGGACATCCTTGGTATCTCAAGTTTAAGGACCACATATACCACTAGCACGACGGAATCACTGTTTGATAGTGAGGTATCATCAACCATCCAGCATTCTGTAAATGGATCGATCAGTGAACTCATTCTCCAATGAGCACATGCACTGCATCTCTAGTATCCCCACATGAGCAACTATGAGACCACCCACCTCCATCATATGGATGGGTATACAACACGCTAGTCTATCCGGTTATTTCGATGCCCCTCTCGAGTAACCTATGACCGGGATTATTTAGGATCTATATTTAAAGGCGATTATCGTGAGTTCATCATGATCTGATTCCTATTGCGTAGATCCATGGGCATCACAATATATGCAATATACAAGATAAAGTGATAAAATATCAAATAATATAATAAACAAAAAGATTACATATCATGTCACATGTGTCATCACTCACGTGATTGGCTTGTAAGACACCTATGACTAGCACTAGATACACCACTGGGATGACGGAATCACTATCTAACAATGAGGTATCATCAACCATCCAACATTCCATGAGCGGATCAATCAGTGAACTCATTCTCCAATGAGCACCTGCATTATATATCTAGTGTCCCCATATAAGCAACTATGAGACCAGTTGCCTCCATCCTATGGACGGGTATTCAGTACACCAGTCTATCCGATTATCTCGATGTCTCTCTCGAGTAACCTATGACCGGGATTATTTAGGGTCTATGTTTGAAGGCAAACCGGTCTCATTATTGTTATCTCATCACGATCCGATTCTCATTGCACAGATCTATAAACATCACAATATATGTAATCGTGCAAGATAAAGTGATAAAATATCAAATAAATAATAAGCAAAAAAGAGTGTGTATCTTATCACATGTGCCATCACTCACGTGATTGGCTTGTAGAGCACCTATGACTAGTATTATCAGCCCTATTTGGGGTGTGAGAATAACAAGAAGGGTCGGCCCCTTCTTGTGTTTGCTACTGCATGTGGTGCGCGAAGGTGAGGAAAGAACACATCGCGAGAGGAGGTGCATCGCTGCTTCATCCTCCATGTGGACCACTACTATAGAGGAATTTGCGAGAGCTCCTACATCCACAAACTAGAATCTATAGATTGGGGATATACGATCTCCCCTAGGTGATAATGTCTCATGTGTCATGCAGTTTTCGATTTTACAAGTTTTTTGTTCCCAATTATCCCACGAAGATCAAATATGATTTTTTTGGGAAACTAATTTTTGTTTTATTTTTTCACTGCATATATGATGCTCTTTGCAGTTTCCCAATAAAGACCGGGGTCATCAAATAAACACCAGTAGCGTGTAAGAGTATGTGCCAAGGTGGAAGTGTTGATTTGCTGGAAGGGGGATAGGTGCCCTCCTTACTCAAAAGGGTCGATTACTAGGGGTTGTGTCTCCTCACTGGAGCACTCATTGGGAGGAGTTATGGAAGGATGTTCCTGTGATATTTGGCCCTCCTTCTAGCCTCAAAATATTATTACATTGAGGTCGTCGATTGATGAGTCAGCTCAGTTTGGTTCAATGTCGAAAGTATAGGCCCTTCTTGGGGAATTGACGTAGAGAACCATTACGGAGAGTTGACTTGTGGCACAGGCGTAGAAGCTACTATGAAGAGCTAGCCTGAGGCGCGGGTGTAGAGAGCTTACTGCCTGTGGAGGGAGCGAACTAATCTGGGATGATGGATTGCCTTGCCTATGGAAGAGTCATCTTGTAACACCTCCTCAACCATGCTGGGGATCTTGTATGACAAGTCAGCGCATAGGGGAGATCCCAACATGACCCCTTCGATGCTTAAGTCAGAGAGATAGGGAAGGAGTGAGTTAGCTATATTCAAGAGAGTGTGGTGTTCACCCGCTTGCTCCTGTTTGGCCTGGTGCTTAGTTTTTATACCTAGGTGCCTGATGATGAGGATGGAGATTGGTGAGGGTCCCCCCTACCATGATCATCAAGTGCCATTAATGAAGGTGGCTTACTGGCTTGTCATCCCAAGGCTGACGTCCAGGCTAGGCCATTTAGATGATGTTCCTTGTCTAGCTTTTTTGCTTTTTTGAGTCAAGTAAGGAGTGGTCCATCCTTCAATCGCTCGGAAGCGAGGTGTAGTGGAGGCGAATCATGCCACCGGCCATTAATGAGGGGGCGTGGCCCTTTCTTTAATCGTGGTGTCAATGATGAATAATTCTTGCAGACTCTCTTCGAGAAGTCGAGATAAGCAAGGATCATGAGTTGATCCACTGTCGATAACTACATAGAGTTGGTGGGAGCTCCCATCCTTTTTCTTAAGTGGCTTGCTTGACCCAAGTGGCAGGATGAGTTAGTAGTATTAGTACTTTCCCTATCAGTAGTGATTAACTTTTCAAATAGAGAAATGCATCATAAATTGGAGGCTCTTAGTAAGCATTACATACTATCTTAAAATTTATACATTACTTTTTATGTAAGTAGATCCCTCTCTCTTTTGTTCTTCCTAATTGAAAATGAGGTATTGCTAACATTGATTTGTTGCACTGTTTTATTAGCTTGTAACTAGTTATACTAATTTATAATATATGTGTAACTAATTATAGAGCTACATTTTGAATTAAAATTAGCTTGTATAGTCATGGTTTTTCTTTTGAATTAAGATATTTTCTTTAAAGGGATAGACTCTCGAAGATGAAATATTTTCGATCTTTTGTGAAATATATAGCCATTGTTTTAATTACCTCGAAATATATGCATAGATGATATAAGATATATTATTTTATCTATGATGCCGGAATTCACAATCAAATGTGTTGTCATATTCGTATCTGTAAAAGGATGAAAATATTTTTTGAGGAATTAGTTATTTTAATTATTTTTGTAAAGTTGGATATACCTTGTAAACAGTAAATATTTTGTTTTATATATGAGTATGATTAATAATATTATCATGGGATTTTTATGACTCTATTGTCAATTATTTATGTGATTGTTAAGCTTATTAATAGATGTAATGCTACAGGCTTCTTAATTACTCTATGTGTCCTCTTGTAAAAAGCATCAAAATTTATTATTGCATTGTAAAAGAACTTATGCAATTATTGGATTGCGGTAAAAATGAAAAACTTTTCCTTGCCGTTACAAAAATCACAGCAATAGATTAACTTTTACGTATAGTGCAGAAAACCTACAGCGGTAGGTTATTCAGCTGACACCTATTGCCATGGTTGTTATATGTATGTATAATTTGGATTATAATTTATTAAAAAAAAATATCGTTATTGGATATGTTTTTATCTGGAGTTAAGAGTATGTTTTTATACCGACCTTAAGGAGAAAATATATCCCATAAAGATTTCATGGTGTAGGCAGTTTGTAATTGACCTAAGCTGTCATTGAACTTTCGAAAATATTTCTATGAATATTCTGCGAGGGAGGTAGTTTATAATTGACCGAAGTTATCCACTAGACTTCCAAGAATATTCCTACAAATATTCTATATGGAAACAGTTCATAACTGACCCGAGTTGTCTCATGGACTTTCGAGAATATTTTATAGAAAAGGCAGCTCGTAACCGACTAGTGTTACCCTTGGACTTCTAAGAATATTTATATAAATATTCTTATAAGTGCAGGGTAGCTCAGGTTAATTACAAATTACTTTCTTTGTAGAATATTCACAGAAATATTTTTGAAAGTCCAGGGGCAGCTTGGGTCAGTTACGAACTATCTCCTCATAGAATATTCGTAGGAATATTTTCGAAAGTTCACGGGGCAACTCGAGTCGGCTACAAGCTGCCTCCTTTATGGAGATATTCCTTCTCCTTAAGGTCAATATAAAAATATACTCTTAACTCCATATTAAAGAAAGAGGACGTCTAACTTAAGCATTGAAAGAATCGGCTCGGGAAGCTACCCTCGACCTCGGTCTTTATACAGATAACGAGTATGGAGAATCCGTATTATATTCTGGATAACTCCTCACATACGGATCAGGATCACATTATACTAACGAAGACGTCAATGATATTTTTTCCTAACTCGATTAAAATCGTTGGCATGTATAAATAAAAACTACAGTCTAAAACATATTTTGTTATAGTAACAGAAGCTGCCTCGTATGTAGCAGAGGATACATCAATTCGTTTGAGAAGAATATTTTATATGTTCATAACTAAATCATGCATGAATAAGCTTAGTAAGAAAAGAAAAATATTAGGAGAGGAGAGAGTCGAAACGACTCTAATGAGGATGGAAGATTGTAAGATACACAATAGAGCAAGCATCACTTCACGCACACTCGAATCGCCTAAACTCCAAGTTGACGTGGAGGTGAACCAGTTTCAATTCTGCCTTGGTTCGATGAGTCTGTCATAAATCGATGTGGCTGATGAATCGATCCAAACCATTTGAAAAAACATTATTATTTTCAGTAGATCTCATCCTGGATCAATTCAAATTTGAATTAAAGTAGTCAAGAACCGAAACCGAATCGGATCAACTGTTTTATGGCTTCGAATCAAACCAGAAATGAGTTCTGACTATTCAATTCTGATTCTTAAAAATTGAAATCGAAATTGAAACCGTAATTAGGTTATGAATCAACCAAAATGATAAAATAAACAATCAAACGCTTGCTCGGCTGAGCTGCCAACAGCTAGTGGGGCTATGATAAATAATGCTTCTGCCCCTTCCGACAACGCTAGTTGGAGGAGCATTTTAGTTAAATAAATAATTATTATTATTAAAATTATAATTATAATTATAATTATTTTCCCTTTTAATAGTTAAATAATATCTGGTTTGAGAAATATATTGAAAAATAAAATTTTTAAAAATTCTTCAAATACCCCTCTAAGTTTCATTCAACTCAGAACCAAATCATTTGCAATCTCTATATTCTAATTTACAATGACAAGTGGAAGTTCCTCCAACCTTAATATTCATGCATCTAAAGATGAATTTTGAAAGTCCAGTTGTGCCAATTAAGGAAAATAAGTTGTATTTTAAGAAGATCTAAAATTTTGATGACTCATTAAGGTGAGTTGTAACTATTATTCTTAAATTTTTAAATAAAAAAAATGTGAATAACAATCTTTAGAAAGTATATTGAGAAAGAAACATCGTACCAAATAGGTCATGACAAAAACCAAAGCTAATTTTTTGGGTACACATCTAACCCTTCCCAAGTATTTTAATTTTATTTTAGAAAAAAATAGAGAAGTATTAGCAAAATTTATTTTCATTGAATATCTCAATCTTAGTTTTGGTGAAAATTTGGGTTTATTGTCAAAATGCCTTATATCATGTTCCTTGGATTGCTCTCACACGCATTGTCACAAGTCGTATTAAAAAAAAATATTTACAATATTTTTTTAAAGCTTTTGATGGATATGTTTTAATTTATTTTGATTTTTAGAGTGATCACTATCAAATTTACTATGCAAAAAAAGAGTAATTACATGCAGAGCTTTTGATGAATGACATATTGTTGATAACATCTATAGAATGATAAAAACTATTCTTGAAGAGTATAATTTAGTTTTAATTTTTTTAAATTTCTTTTGATAATACATTTGCAAATAGAGTTAGAAAAAGTTTATAAATAGACTTTTAATGGTTTTCTTTCATATTAGATGTACACATCATATATTAAATTTATTAATACAAAAAAATGTTTAGATCTCTTAATACATTTTTATTCAATTAATCAAATAATTTTATTTATATGAAATTAACCACAAGTAATAAATGTTAGGATCGGAGCGGCACTAAGAGGGGGAGGGTGAATTAGTGCAGCGGATTAAAACTTGTAAGTTTTAAAACGATTTCGTAAATGCGTAGAGATTTTGATTCGACAATGAATGACTTGGTAAAAGCAGCTCGAGTAAAGTGAGAAGATGAAAACTGAAAACTTACTGCTATGTAAATAATGGTTTTAGAAAGGTAAACACTAACACATTCAAGGAACACACCAATTTAAAGTGGTTCGATCAAATGACCTACATGTTAGAACCCTTGTAGATTCTAAACTTAGGGTTGATCTCTTTAGGGGATTGGCCTCCTTGATACTCTATATGGGTTCTTCCCTCTAAGTTGCTGCTCAAATGCTGTAGAAAATATTCATTTATTGCTTGTCAAAAGAGGAGGAATACATGGCTATTTATAGGGCTTCTAAACCCTAACTCCTAAAAGGACTCCTACTCAAGACTCTTACTTCTAACCAACTCCTAATAGGACTCCTACTCAAGACTCCTATTCCTTTACAACTCCTA
>LVTN01002194.1:1742-40176 GCA_001649415.1 Musa itinerans
AATATATATATGCATATATGCAATAGTTCATATAAAGTGATATATGCCAAAATATAATAAGCAAAAAGATTTCGTATCAAGTCACACGTGCCATCACTCACGTGATTGGCTTGCTGGGCACCTATGACTAGCACTAGATATATAATTGGGACTATGGAATCACTATCTAATAATGATATATCATTAACTATCTAGCATTCCGTAAGTAGATCATTCATTAAACTCATTCTCCAATGAACACCTGCACTATATCCCTAGTGTCCCCATACAAGTAGTTATGAGACTAGTTGTCTCTATCATATGGATGGATATATAGTACATTAGTCTATTTAGTTATCTCGATGTCTTTCTCGAGTAACCTATGACCAAGAATATTTAGAATCTATGTTTAAAGATGAGTTGGTCTCATTATCATGATCTCATCATGATCCAATTTCTATTACACATATCCAAAGACATTACAATATATATTCATCACATAATATAAAGTAAAAAATATTATTATTAATATTAATCAAAAGATATTATACAACGTATCATACGTGTCATTACTCACGTGATTATCTTATAGGGCACTTGTAACTAGTAAATGCTCCATCATTTATACTCATCTTATCAACATAAGAGGTTGATATCAACAAAATATATAAATATTTGACCCGTTTACTAGTATGAACTATATTTATATTTAATTATTTTATATTACAAAGAAACTTGACTTCATTAAGATAAAAAAGAACATAATTTCTAGCAATAAAGAAGAGATTTTTCTTCGTATCTAGAACATGATACACACTTTTCAATGTAATAGGATCATTGTCTCTATCTGAGATTACGATAGTGTCTTCCTTTTCCACTTGGTGAATAGTATTATCTTCCTTGATAACTGCATCATTACCTTCATATTGACAAAGATCGATGAATTTGGTACCATCACCAATGAAATGATGACCTTATCCTAAATCAACAATCCACTCATTTTCAAAATTAATAGATATCATCGACTCAGTAATTTCAGCCATAAAGCATTTGCCTCGATCCTCATCAGTAGAATAATCTTTTTTAGTTACAGCATTTCCTTCTTTAATCTTCACACGATAGTTTTTATTAATATGGCCTAACATGCCACACCTATAACACTCGATCTTCTTTCGATTTGCATCATTGTTTAAAGAATACTCTTGTTTGTTATTAGCATCATCCTTTTTCTCTTTATCATTATTATTACCCTTTTTCTTATTTGTAAAAAGGGTATCTTCATCTCCTCCTGAAATAAAAACTCATACTATTTGATGAGCTGGGGATTCCTAAGAAGTAAGAAGATTTTCTAACTCTACTAAAAATAGTTATTGAACCCATCCTTGAATAGATGCAACATAAGAGGTATATTCTTTTTAAAGATCACGAATAATATAACATTTCATTCGTGCATCAAATATAGGCTCATTTGGGTCCAAGAGAGATAAATCTGAACATAAATTTTTAATCTTCAAAAAATACTGAGAAATTGAAAGATCACCTTTGATAGTGTTTGTCAAATCATTCTCCAAATACTGAAGCCGAGCCATATTCTTTTTTGATAAGTAATGCATCAAAAGTGATCCAAATCACTGAAGCTGATTTGTAACGAATAATGTGTTCTAAGAGATCATGAGAAATATATATCTTTAAAACAAATTCAGCCTTTGCATTTAGAGTCCTCCCGTCTTCATTTACAAAATATGGTGCTATTATTGCATTACCATCAACCACAACCCTAAGATCTTTCCCTATGAGATAAGACTCCAAACAAGTTTTCCAGATTTTGTAGTTAGCTTGATTGAGAAGTTTAATGTCAAATCCACTAACTTGACTATAATATTCCATGGTCCAAAAATATTATCTTCTTCACTAAGAAAATCTTATAAATACATATTACTACCCTTGTGGCATTGATATCATGTGAAGAAAGAGGGAATCACATGCAAGTACAATCCTTTCTTAAATACTAGTAATAGTATACTATTAGTCCAAGATCAATCCAAATAGAAGAACAAACCAAAACGAAAAAAAAAAAAAAAACTTTATTGAACTTCTCAACAACAAAATATACTGTTAGACTTAGATTTAAATACTTAGGCTTCAATTGAACTACATATAGATACCACCTATTTATAGATATCACCCAATCTTTATAACTCTAACTAATCTTGTTTGAAATATTTTAAAATATATTTTAAACTAAAAATTTCTTATTCTTAAAATTCTATCTAATCTCATTTAAAATATAAAATAGTAATTTATAATCTTTCAAAATATATTTTAATTTCTTAACTAAAGTCTCATCTTCCATCCCTTCTTTACTATCCCAAGAGTAGAAGGCAATGAGCGGTGATCAATTTCACAGAGTAGCTGTTGTTGTGTCTGCAGTGTTGTGCAGACTTTGTTGCCACGGATATATGTGTGCAGCAACATGGCAGGCTACTGCGTTATCTCTGACATACTTCGCTGGACACCTATCGTGGTGGTAGTTGAAGCACCGATCCACGGTTTATGGCTGGACCACCGTCTGGATATCTCCATGGATGCATGCATGATCACCTTATCATTTTTTCTTGACAATGTCAGCCAAATGTTTTGAGTTTTCCTCTTCGTTTCATCCTTTCATGCGAGCATATATCTGCCTCAATGCAGATGGATCATGAAACCATCAAAGGAAAGATGAGCGAAAGAAAGATAAGATTGCTTGTGTTGGTTTACATCAGATGTTTACCGTCTAAAATATAGTAATATGATATCATGCCAAGAACAGAGTAGCTCACGATGACGGTGGAAGCTCACTGGTCATGAAGACGTGCCACCAAAATCACAATCTGTAATGGGGATCGAAAGCAATTGTCGCCCTGAAGTATTATTTTCGTGAAGAAGATTTTTTCCGTATTAGGAATTTAAATAAGATTTTCCAGCATTGTTAAACACCTCGGCCAACAGTACCAGAGTTGTCTTGCCCCAAAATGCAATCTGGATTGGGTGGAACAACGCAAGAACGGAAACCAAAACAATGCTCACAGTTCATAGCATTTTGCTGTTAATCCTCTGCCATGGTGCATGTTTGGAGTTTCTTACAATTTCCCACAAGACAACAAAAGCAAACAGAGTCCAACTAGGAATTATTCGTAAGATCCTCAAGAAGGATCTCTCCAAAATTTTGAAACAAGGATTTGATCATCCCCCAGAACTAAGAAGCTCATCCTAGCTTTGAGGAAACACTGGTTGGGAACCGAGGATGCAGGTGTTTACATTGTCGAACTCCTCAGAGAAAAGGTCTACAAAGGGAAGATCGGGATTGAACGGAAAAGTCAACTTGCCAAAGCAATCCTCAGAAAGGAAAAGAAGAAGAAGAAAACAGAACCAAGCGTATCTATCACTCTTCCCCTTCTGAAAACATGATCAAGTAGTTCAACCATGCAAAAAGTTTGCGATGAGAGGAGCAAAAGAACCTGAAGATAAAAACTCGTGCAGCGAAAAACATGATGCAAATGGTGATCTTTGGAGTGCTGGGGGATAACAGGCCTGGTGTTTTAGAACAAGATCCAGTAGTTGGGAACTGAAGTCTAGCTAATCTTTTATTATTTTCCACAGAGAATTTGATGCGGTTCGTCACATGAATTCTCTGAAACCAGAGTTGAGCTTCTTCACTATGTCTTTGGCAGTCATCGAGAACTCCTCTTCGGTCTGCAAAAGAAGACAACACAACACAGGAAGGTCATCAAGTGCTCAAACTGGACCGAGGGATTAACTTCATGCTGAGTCTTGCCTGAGTCATCACAGTGATGTCGAGAGAAGAGCCAGCGAAGGGCATGACACTCGTGTTCATTACAGAAAGATGGAGCTTCTCGATCTCGCACAGTGCTTTCACCAGTACTCCTTTCCGGTTCTCGCAATGAATCCTGATGAGGATGGTCTTCTCGCACACTCTGGCCTCGATCTCTGGGAGGGACTCGCCGCTTTGGCGTTCGTTGAAGTTCTCAGTACAGGAGGAGCTATCATCATCAGCACACAGCTGATATTTCTTGACGAGTACCGCTGACTCAACATTCCTCTTTGCAACTTGGTCTTCAAGGACCTTGACATTCTCTTGAAGCTGCTTCAGGTACTTGATAGCATCGCTAAGAACAGACGCCTTGTCCATCTTCCCAGGAGCAGGAGACATGAAGAGAGATTTCGTCAGCTCTGTTGCGGCACATTAAAAGTAAAGGATGCATCGATCGAGAATGTACCTTCTTTAGGCCGGGAACTACGGCGGATAGCTCTATGAATCGTTGGCTTAGCTTCTCTCTACGCTTCCTCTCAGCCATGATGTGTTCCTGGTTATGAGAGGCTGACCTGACCCCCGTGTTCCCGCTCTTCGTTCCATCGCCGAACATGGTGTCGTAGTTCCTCTTTGAGCCTTTAGGAATCGCCCCATCCGTCTCTTCTTTCGTCTTCCCCGTCGCAGCATGACTGCCATACTGACAGATGGGCGACTCCGGGTTGCCAAATGACAGAATTCTCGGACAGGACGCTTCAGGAGCCGAGTTCTGCTCGGTCGCGCAGGATTTCCAGCTGCTAGTCTTGATGAGTTTATTGGGTCGAACAGTGCTCGCTTGCGGGTGGGAGGAAGGGTATGAGGTGTAGCTCTCGGAGGAAGGAGACTGATCTAGATCTCGCCCAAGGGCCACTGGTGTACTGTAGTGATCCAAAGCAGTCAAGTCCCACTGATTGAAGAAACTGTGATCCATTCCCTGTCGATGGTACAAAAAAGGAGGTTAAGCGCATTCTTTTGGTACTCTGGTACTCTAGCCAAAGGACTTCACCTGGGGCTCCTTACCATGTCAGAGTAGCATGGAGATGGTAATGCTTCCATGTTGCCAGATTCTTGCTCTGAGAGAGGAACCGATGGACCCTGAATCAAGGTAGACCTCTACAGGATCAAATTAACACCATCAAGTTACTCTACAGAACATGATCTTTTCCAGAGCCAAGAGAAGAACTCTATCTTGATAAGCTACTAGACATCAAAGAAAACAAAGAACCAGCAGAAAGGAGGAAGCTAAAGACTGCTCCGACAGTGTTGAGATGGAGGAGGAAAGCCAACCTGCAGTAGCAAGTTTGAACCCTTCATTTCTCTAGATATGAAAGAGCAATCTTCTCCTCCTTGTATCTATATTTGTGCTAAGCTTCTTGGGTACCCTGAGCGTTCATACTTCGTCTACCACTGTTCTTATGGAGGCTTTTGGGCCCTTTTATAAGACTTGGAGACCTGCATCTTTCCTTCTAAATCTATAATATTTTTATGTTTTTAGCAGGCGGCTACAGTGTCAACAAAATTATTTCTTCTTTAAGGGGAAGAATAGTTACGTGTTATGCATTTACCAATTGAATCAACTTTGTGACCAATGAGTCGGAAGATGATAAGACAGCAGCCCCATCGCTGCAAAGTTACAGAAGTCCCTGGCTCCCAAGCTATCGTCTTCTCCATGACCACTCATCAATGGATGCGATTAGCATCTATCTGGTAAGTCATCCGCTACAGCTAATAAAGACACAAAACAGGAGCCCTCCCTGCCATCCACCACCTCCGGTTGCCTGCTGTATCACCAACATGATAATATATTGCCATAAATAGCTCCTGGTTGTAGCTGAACTCATGGCAAACAAATGATTGGTGCTTGTGTAGATTTACTAAGGAAAAGAAAAAAAAGAAGAGAACACATAAATCAAGTTGACTCGTCAACTACACTGCGATTTCGTTTCCCTTACACAGGAAGGCGTTGAGATCAGGAAAGGAGAGGAAGAGGCATAAGAAAACGAGTGCGACAAAGACGACCAGTTTCACGTGGACCTATGCATTAAACAATACCTTTAGTCCACGAGGGTTAATGGGCTATCATCAGAGGGATTGCATACGTGTATGTGTCCCATGGTTCACACTCGATCCAAAATAAGTCACCATCACAAATAAATAACAAGAAAGATAAGCACAAGTGCAGTAAATTGGAGCTGCAGAGCAGAACAGTGAAGAGAAAGAGATCCATCTGTTTTCGTAGTTCCTGTTCAGGATTACATATAGTCAAATCCATCAGAATCCCAAAGTTTTTATGTCCCAACTCAATAAAGCTGGAGCTGCCATCTTTATGCATCTCGGCGTTTTGGGATGCCTCCAGTCACGTATTATATAGCCAATTATTGCTGCTCACTTAGGCATCACAAACCCTATCTAATAAACTACTTCATGAAGCAATAGACTGCTGAGGTGAAGATATAAATATATACTGCAACTTGCTGCGATCTTTGTTATGTATAACTATCTCCTGCTGATCCTTTTTGAAGTTTTATCAATACATCTTGGCGTTCGATCCTTGCATCGGAGACAGCCCAGCTCAACCATTCCCTGCATCTCACCATATCTGATATTATAATATGAGGAACCAACGTTGCCAACACTTGGAATCTGACTCTAAGACAGTGACTTATCCTCACGTGACAAGAAGCTTTAGCATCATCTGCTTCGGAATCCAAAGAGATGGGTGGTTGCTCATTCAACAAAGGGAAGCCCATACGAAGCTGACAGCAGCAATGATGTTAGACAGGGATCCAGTGGGATTGTCTCGAGGCCGGAGTTACTATTTAAAGATACCCGAGATCTTTCCAACAGTAGTCCTGTGCCTCAAGAACAGAGCATCTTTTCTTCTCTGATGTTAATCCTTTTGAGTAAACAAGGCTGAGTTCAGAGCTTGCCGGGACTGTGAAGCGAACCAGAGATCGTAACGAATCTATCGGTCGTCCGTCGGATCGTCGGGAGACCAAAGTTGGCATCAGTGCTGCAACTCATGGCATTCGGGTGGGTGAACTCGAAGATGCTTCGTGACGACTCCGGCACTCAGTTAAGATTAAATCCAAGCATGTGAGATCTCGAGATCGATGAGGCAATATCTGCACAGGATTCCATAAGTTCACGTGGGTGCCTTCTGTGGACATTACACCTACGACTAATTGTCGACCAAATCTCGTCTCTCGCCACAGGGAGAGCTAATTGCATACGTGATGAAAACGTTGATCGATTCTGCCTTGTAAGAAAAGGTCATGGGATCAAAGGTTCAGAAGGCCGCAGCCCAAACGTCAAGCGGGAAAGAAAAGTCAGACGTGGCGTTGACCGTGTCACATCAAACACAAGAGAAGGAACTGCAGTATCTTAATAGTTCCATCGAGCAGGGCATTTCCAGTATTGATTTGCAAGAGCTGGATGTTATCGTGTATAGGTTTGGTTGTTTGGCGATGGGGATTGGGCTACAGCAGGCGCTCGTGTTTTCTCAGAAGTGGGCCACTGGATTACAGTCTGTGAGGGTGGCAATTCGCCGGCCTTTGCTGTAGGAAGCACTTGCAGGTTGGCAATGGTTGGGGGAGGAGGTGGTCAAATAGGATGTTGAGTTCATAAAAATATAGATTTTGTTCCTTTTCGATGACTGCAGTATTTTTTTGAGTTGGCCGTTGAAGTTAGATTCTTTATTAAATGCTTCACAGTGTTACGGGAATAAACTCCTTCGTGTTTTTGTCCTTATTGTTATCTCTCTTTTTTTCTTAATTAAGATCTATGATTGTCACGGTTGGGGGGATGGGGGATGTACAAGTGACCATATGAAGATAAGAATCTCTCTCTCTCTCCCTCTCTCTCTCTCTCTCTCTCTCTCTCTCTCTCTTTGAGTTTAAAATCTCCTACAAGCAAAAATAATCTTAATATAAAACATATATATAATTATAAATTAGGATTTGATTTTTTCTTTCAATATCTCAGATATCTATCAGTTTTGATGAGAAATATAAGATACAAAAAAATATTTTGAGATGCTTTTAGATTTCTCTCTAAGGTTTTTATTTATGTAAATTATTCGAGATTTATATAAGAGGATATACTAAAAGAGTTATGCTTGAGTGGAGATAAATTTTATAATTGATCTCATAATATTAATAATTTAATTTTTTTTTCAAAGATATAGGCAGAGAGTGTCGAACTACATAAATAAACCAGTAAATTTTATTTTGATTTGCAAGTTTGCTCTTTCTCCCAAAATTTGATATAATCACAGGTCGATGACAATTAAATAACAAAGGATTTAATAAATAAAAATATATTTTATTAGTAAAATTTCTTTAGGTGACTCTATTACGATAAGTTTGTTCTTCGATCCTCCTCAACCATGTCACTTGATACTTATAGGTGTGAGTAGATCTGATTTGATTCAAACTAGAATTGAACTAAAATTGAACCAATCAACAGCTGGACGATTTTGAACTGAATCACAATAGGGTGGTTTAGTTCCAGTTCCTACTACCTACAACTGAAAACGATCACTCAAGGTTTCGATTTGATTTTGGTTCAATTCCAAACCAATAAAAAAAAAAAAAAAAAAAAACTCAAGCTATCAAATATCCTTACGACAAGAGAGATTTAAAAAAATAATAATAATAAAATAGATAATTTCGATTCAAAACCCTCTGAAACCAATTCGGCTGATTCCAAATTCAAATGGTCGGAGCCACTGGTTCTGTTCTACAGGGGGTCAGGGTTGGCTGCGAGAGAATTGTAGCAAGCTTTATGATGGAGACATGCCTTGGGTTATAGGCCCTTAAAGCTATCTCCAAAGCGGTCGCTACATTTCTTGCAAATAGGTTCCTGTTCCTCTGAAACCCTATGCTGGCTTTCAATCTACTGTCTTCCTTGCCTACCATGGCACGCGAGTCTGAAATCTCCCTCCCCTGTAAAAACCACTACTTCTTTCAGTCTGAAATCTCCCTCCCTAGAATTCCAGTCACAGCAAAATGAGGTGTGGTTCCCACAGAGGTAGAGCGGGCAGTGGGTGCCGTGCCAAGTCAAGTCGTAGGTTGGTCCTTCGACTGAAGCGAGCTGCATACCGGTCACCATATTCTTCTGTGCTCACTGTGCGGATCAACCCAGGGTTCTCCAGTACTTGTCGAGATCACCAGAGCTCTGCGAAGGGTCCTTCCAACCTAAACCCCTTCGTGCAAGATAGGCCTAAGATTTGACAAGCTAAAGCCAGATGCATCGAGTCCTAACTAGCGGACCAAATTACAACTGGTGCTTCATCTCTTTCGCCGCTGATACGCGTCCCTTCACCTCCGTCGCCGTGTAGCGCAATGAGGACAAACAAAGTGCTTGCGTGCGAGCGAGAGAATGAGATCGATCATGTGTCAACCTGTGCTCGCCATCGCGTTGTTGTTGCGGGGACTCGGGAGGCCTTGCTGCTCTGCTCAGGCCCTTGAGCTGACGCCTCATGATGTTGCGGCCATGGATACAAACGAACCGGTGGGCAGTGCATGTCCTTTTGTGTTTCCTACCTTCCAACTGCTTCCTCGGCACTACGCACCATTTACCACCACCATTATGTTACGGCTGCCCAGCGTTTGTGCTCTCTAACTTTTACCCTCCCCCATTCTTCTGATCGTTTCTCACTCTTCATTTGGTGTGGTGGTACTTCAGACTCATCTTCCTGTTTCACACCTCTTTGACATTTTTGGTGGCACTTGAGAACATGTCAGTGATTGCTAGTTAAGATTATTTTGCATACTTCTCCTTTTAATCTTCCCTGTGTCTGATCATGAAAAGTACAAATGTGTCACTTTAGCCTGATGAATTGAAAAGGACATGGTGGTGTACCGTAGCGCAACACTAATGGAAGAACATGGAGGGTTATGGAGACAAAACATAGCGAGCGCTTGGCGTTTGCGATGCGTGAGTCATAGGACCCTTGGAGAGCTGAAGCGACTTCGAGAGAAATGGAACACGCAGACAAAGCTGGAGAGGGAACAAAGGCAGGCAGGATCGGGAGAGGCCCCGCCGCAGCAGCAGCGGCGGGCGAGGCCCACCTTTCATTCTAGTAGGACCGGGAGAGACCCCGCAGCCGCAGCTGCGAGCGAGGCCCACCTATCATTCCAGCAAAATCCAAGAGACAGAGATGGATGGCAGGGTGCTCGAGATTCCAACAAAACTCGGATAACAGAGCACCAACCGAAGCGTTCTTTGCACTCTTTTGAGGAAGGAAACAGAGTAAAACTTCGGAGGCAACACAGTGCCTACAGGAAATGAGGAGGTGGCCATGCTAAACACCGAGAAAATTCCAGTGAGAGGGACAGATCATGAGGGCTAGAGTTGCTTGCAACTGTACGATGAGTCTCAGCTCGACCGAGTACAACTACGGTTGCAGAGGATTTGCTACGCCCGCCCGGGCGTAAGCATGATGAAGGAAGAAGCGAGTCAAAGAAGTAGACCCTGAGCGGCCTGCCATTCTCGGTAGGGAGGACGTACGTGAACTGGTGCCGGAACCAACCACATCACGGTCCTTTCTGCTGATACGAGCCAAATGGAGAGTGGGAAGGGAAGTATGCCCCGAGCCCACCTCGGGAATAAACAATCGACACGTGTGGTGTATCTGTGTACTCTCCCACTATATAAGAGGATGTGTATCTCCCAAGGAGGGGTAGACTCCCCCGTGCTCCCTCCCAATTAGCAGGCGGCAGCAGCGGCAGAGCACGCGAAGGAACCAAAGAGCCACTGCCCGCTGCAGCACTCACGAACTGGAGAGTCTCTTTGTGCCGTGCGAAGCTTAGTGGAGGGACAACGAGAAGCCAAAGCAAGGAAGCAGCAGAACCATGTGCAACACCACACCCTCCTCTCCTCCCTCTTTCCCCTTCGACACGAACTCTCACCTCTTAAGTACCCACAAGCTCCGAATGGAGGATCTCCCTCTCGAACCCCTTGACCAAGACCTCCACAGATGCCCCGGTCTTGCAGAGGTAAACACACTGCTACTCCCTCTGCCACACCAATGCATGCACACACTTGGTGCTTTCGCTAGCCGATATATAGAGATGCTGACGGTTAATATGCTTTGCTCGCATGAATTGGATTCAGGCGGCAGGGGAAATGAGGGCCATAGGGAAGATCTCTATCCCCACGGCTCTAACTGGCCTCGTCCTCTACTCGCGCGCCATGATATCGATGCTTTTCCTTGGCGGCCTCGGCCAACTCGAGCTGGCGGGCGGCTCCCTGTCGATCGGGTTTGCGAACATCACTGGCTACTCCGTCCTCTCTGGCCTCGCCATGGGCATGGAGCCCATTTGTGGCCAGGCCTTCGGCGCCAAGCAACGCAAGCTCCTCGGTCTCACTCTGCAACGGACCATTCTGCTCCTGCTTTCGGCGTCCATCCCAATCGCCTTCCTTTGGCTCAATATGAAGAGAATCCTCTTGTGGTGCGGGCAGGATGAGCGGATCTCCTCCACCGCCCACATCTTCATTACATTCTCAATTCCTGACCTCTTCTTCTTGTCCTTTCTCCACCCTCTTCGCATCTACCTGAGATCTCAAAACATCACCTTTCCGGTCACGTACTGCTCGCTCGTCTCCGTCGTCCTCCACGTGCCGTTGAACTATCTCCTCGTCGTGCATCTCAAAATGGGTATCGCGGGCGTGGCCCTGGCGATGGTCTGGACCAATTTGAACCTGTTCATATGCTTGCTTCTCTTCGTCCTGTGCTCTGGCGTGTGCAAGGACTCGTGGGTGAGGCCGAGCATGGACTGCCTCAGGGGTTGGTCGACGTTGCTCAAGCTCGCCGCACCGTCGTGCGTGTCGGTGTGCCTCGAGTGGTGGTGGTACGAGTTCATGGTACTGTTCAGCGGCCTGCTGGCCAACCCCAAGGCAGCAGTTGCTTCCATGGGGATACTGATCCAGACTACGTCCTTGGTGTACGTCTTCCCGTCGGCGTTGAGCCTGGGGGTGTCCACCCGGGTCGGCAACGAATTGGGAGCTAACCGTCCGGCCAAGGCCCGGACCGCGGCCGTGGTATCCTTGGCGTGCGCCGTCCTGCTCGGGCTCGCAGCGATGGTCTTCACGACTTCGATGAGGCATCAATGGGGGAGGCTGTTCACAAACGACGCAGAGACTCTGAAGCTCACAGCATTGGCGCTGCCAATCGCCGGGCTGTGTGAGCTCGGGAATTGCCCACAGACCACCGGGTGCGGCGTGCTAAGGGGGAGCGCGAGGCCGACCACCGGGGCCAACATCAATCTGGGCTCCTTCTACTTGATCGGACTGCCTGTTGCCATACTGCTGAGCTTCGTCGGGAAAATGGGGCTCCCAGGGCTGTGGCTGGGGCTGCTGGCGGCGCAGGCGTCGTGCGCGGCCCTCATGGCATACGTGCTCGCCGGCACAGATTGGAGGATGGAGGTGGAGAGAGCCAGAGAACTGACAAGAGCTTCTAATTCTTCTCCTCCTCCTCCTATCGCTCCCATCACTGCTGATACTAGTGGCATTAACAGTGTTCTATCACCTTCCACCAGTGAAGACAAAAAGAGGACAGCTGCACTGGAAGGGATTTTGTGCATGAATGGCGATGTGAAGAGGGTGAGTAGTTCTGAAACAGATCATCTCATTTCCTATGTGGAATGAGTGCACAAATTCTTGTGTCTTTGCCCTTAAAACCTTCTCTATTTCCTTCCTTCTTTTCCTATTATAATCTGATGTATGGTTTGAGAATATACATGAATCTAATATGTCCATCTTGGTAACCCTGAGAGGGTCATTTCTTCCCAAGGATACGCAGTTCCCATCGGAGAGTAGATGGGACTTCTCGAGTAGAGGTACATGCAGAATCCAGCACGCAAATGTCACCATCTTCAAGTGAAGTTGCACAAGTACTGCATGTGATTGGAGAAGTACTCTTCCTGCTCGTGTTCTTTGATAACTCCCATGGCAGCTGACTCTTTAAGCATTCCCAAAGCTTGCCTCCTAATGATACACCGATAGTTCAACAAAATGGTAAAAGCTTAGAGCACCATCATGAGATGCCTGTGAAGTAAACAACCTTATCATCCGTGTACCTCCTCCACCAACTGGAACTCACCATTAAATCTTGGAACTTGTGGTGCTCTTCTAAGTACTCAATTTGCTGGAATGGTCGAAAGAACTCCACATGCAAAAATATAGAGGGAAAACCAAGTATCGTCGTCATCATCATCATCAAGCACCATGTCACTGCAGCTTTCCTGTTCTTTTGGCAGTATAAATTTATTAATTACAGTGAGGGTGGATCATTGGTGGAGATGCTGAGTTCGGTGGGGCATGGGCTGCTGCAAAAGAAGAAACAGGGGAGGGGGAGGCGACTAAAAAAGATCACATCGCCACTATTGTTTATATAGGCTTCTGGTTGGACTTTCGAGTGTCATGTCAAATACCGGAGCTGAAGCAGAGTGGGTGAGTGCTGCGCTGCTGCTGCTCCACCAAGCGTTCAAAAGAGGGGATGATGGGGAGCTTGGAGGGTAGCGCCACCTGTGTTCTGGCCTTAGGGCTGACGAGGCTACCACGCTAGGAGGATTCATCGCTGCCAACCCCATGTCACCATGTTCTCCTTCTCATATTCTATTACTCCGGCATGGTTCTTTTGGAAGACTTGAGCTGGAGACCGAAGGTGGTGTTGGCTGTTGCATCGGTGAAAAGGAAGACCACTATCTCTCCACCGCCACCTCAAGATGGGGCAGAAACATGCGAATTCAAACCCATTGAACAAGGTGGCGTGCTACACTGCAAAGCAATGGTGATCTGATCTCATGGCGACTGGAGAGAAGGGTGCCACGCAAGGTGGGAGACCATTAATAGTGATCAAAACAGAGTACCCAACTCGGTATCCGCTTGCTCTTTTGTAAAGCAAAAAGGCTACGACTAAGCCACACGAGGCTCGATCGAGCATCTCCGGCGTGGAAGCAAGAGCGAGTGGTGGAGAAGAGAGGTAAACTGAATGAATGACTACTACTGGCTGGCGTGGGTTGGCCTTTGACCTGCTCCGCTCCGTCTTCCCTAAAAACGCAGGGCAAGGTTGGAATCCAAGTAACGTAAGCTGGAAGATGGAGAGAAGCAAGGGAAAAGGAGATCCCTTCTTATTCCTCCATGGCAACGCAAGAACAGTCTTGTTCAAACTCTGGCACCATGGATAAGATCCGACCTATCCACGACCACCTTTCTGTACGAAAACATTCGATTAGTGACGAGATCATCAAATCTGGTCAAAGAGTGGCATGGCAAACAAAAGGAGGGGTCAGCATCAGGTTGTCCACACCAGTGCATATACCCTAAGGGAGAAAGAGAGAATGCTGCAATCAACACTTCAGATGCAATGAACACACTGCCCGTAGTGTGGTTGTATACTCCAACCGTGAAGCATTTGCACAAGGCATATTATCACTTGATGTGCACACCTAATCACAATCATACTAATTAAATCCATGCAATCCAGAGAAGATTTGAGTTGCCAAATTGACCAGCTCATCTCTTTTACTAAGCATGGTTGGAAGGATGTGCAGACAAATTAGCCAATTCCAACCTGTGGTGCAAAGCTTATTCAGGCTGGCCCGATTAAATGAACTTATACTACTAATCATGATTCCTTGAAATCTCTTTTTTCTGACAGTAGTATCCCAACCAGACATGCAAATAAATACTGCTAATACAACTCACCAGGAGCCAATGATGAGTGATGATATATGTTTTACAGTTGCTTTATAACAATAATGTCAATTAGAACTGACGGCAGTAGAGAGGTATATGCTCAAACAATTATCATAATGAAAGCTAAATTTATAAAGGAAAAATGAATACAGAGTAAAGACCATATGGGGTGAGATAAGGCTTCCAATAATGACATGAAATTATGATGAACTATGTAGGAACTGATAATGACAGAAATCACTTTCTGGTAATTTGAAATAAACACAAAGCAATGAAATAAATGGAAAAGCAAACTGATAGCATGACTCAGACAGCATACATTTATCAGGGAATTAAATCGAAAAGTAAACTTGCCCAATGAAAATTGGCCTGACTTACAAATTCTGGAAAATCCATCAGTATCAAAGTTGCTAAAAACTGAATCAGTCCAGACGAACCCAGGAAACATATAAAAGGGGGCAGCCTAGCCTCCATAGTACCTAGCAAAGTAAGCAAATATACCAGGTGCGGTCTGGCCTCAGTGAAATGTGTCCTGTTTCCCTGAGCAAATTAGGGTTAATATTTTACTTGCATGTTTCCATGATAATACAAAGGTAGATCAGAATAACTTGATCCAATAGAGTATTAACCCATAAGCACACCTTCACCATCTGTTGATGTTATCAACTCAAATGCAGAAGATTGAAGAAACCTACACAGTGATGCACTGGTCCTGGAACCACATCCTGAAATTTGCAGCAGACTAGTGGCCAAACCTTCTGGTTACAGACTTTGGCACCCAGCTGATTGAATTGGAAGATTTCTCTAGCCTGTTAAAATGAAACCAATCTCAGTTAACGTAGAGAAACAAATAATTTTCTCATGTGGTCGAGTTTGGAAGAGAGCTCGAAAGAGATAGCACCTTGAGATTTCCTCGACTGCTTTGATCACTTGCTAGGAACTAGTTTCCAGCACCTGGCCTCCAAATATGATTTCTTCTAGGACAGTATGCATCTGGGAATAAGAAATCCAAGTTCACATAGTTTACATGAAATCTTGTGGAGCCCGTCTCGGCCTTCTAGGTAAACAAGTCACTTTAGTTTTCATATAAGATGGAACATGATGACAAGGAATGAAGCAAATTATTGTCTTCTACAACAGTAACACGTCTCAACAACTCATATGGCTTGTCTGTATTATCAGCAAAAGAAAATATACAGAAACACAATTTTACACAAAGTACTTCAGTAGTTGCATTGTAAACACATCTACAACCATTAGCATACTTTTTTTTTTTTCAAATTCTAAATTATGGTTTTTCTTGAAATTCTAAATTATACAAATTTCATGATGCCACAATTAACTTTCTAAGATCTTAAATTTGTCTTTTTGTTTTGGAAGGTCCAAATTAAATTTCTCATCTATCTTTGCAAATTAAATTCTAATGTCATAATTCATCATTGTTTTTTGCTAAGTTGATTGGGTTTAAGGATCATAAGGTGACATGCAGGTAAGCAGCTAATATTTAAATTTGGCAGTATCAGACAATGGATAAATCAACCAATGAAAAATAATTGATGTTATTAGAAGAATGGATTGTATAAAGAGATAAAACTTTGAACATGTAATATGCAAAAATAAATGAATTTGACAAAACCATATTGTGTATGCTGCAGTAGGGGAAGAGAGAGAAGCCAAATGTTGAAAGTATACCCTCTGACTAAAAAAGACAAGTGAAATCTCTGCCCAACTAACCATTGCTGTGTCACCAAGAATATATCTTATCCATTGGGCGAACCCAGCGAATGAGGCTCCTACTAATGCAGAATCTGAGGGTTACCTTACAAATAAAGAAGTTGTTCCAGTATCTTGAACTGTGGTCATCCAGGTCACAAAAAAGCAATTTATCTGATGTACTAAGGCTTGTCCTCAATATATCTTATCCATTGGTGGCACAGATATGCATACTAAATAATTTATTCTTTTAGTGTGAATTTCGCCCTGTTCCTACCTATTTACAACCTACTCATCATAAGGCTATATGTCCAATGCCTAAAAGATGCAGTTGAGAAGCATTTATAGAATATGGAGGTCTCCAACTAATTGGCATGATCTGATGTAAACTATAAATATGATGATACCCTCTTGGATCAATTTTCATAGTAAATATAGACAGCAAGGATATAGTAATAGATTCTTTTGTTGATTATAGAAAGGAAACGTTGCTATTCCAAAGCATTCATTTCTACTTGAAAAAAACATAGCATTAATACATTCTATTTTATACATAAAAACAAACACTAGAAGTGTAAAGAAAGAAAATATGAAGATAAGAGACAAGTAGTCAAGATCCAGTCATGCCAAGTTTAATATGAGTAGCTCATGAGTGTTCTGAGCAAATACTCATTCTGTTATCGCTTATACTTCTAGCAAACAGGATAGAGTTAATTGATTCTCTGTAACATTGGTCTGTCTAACTAAAAGTGAACTTGCTTCAAGTTGTTTTGCAACCCATTCCATTGAGAACAAAATAACATTCTCCTAAGCTCACTTTCCCTAGCTTTTGTGCATTCTTCTTTTAGTTAAGATGAAAGAGCATATGCATTTTACTCAGTTACAATAGAAGTTTTCTGGAAAGCTTCAGCGGTGAGCTCTGGCGACAGGAGTCGCTCCTCTTCCCCCCTATGAACCCCAAAGTATCCCCGCCCCCAAAGCCTCTAGACAAGCCTCCCAACTCACCCGACGATTCTTGCAAAGCCCCTCTCTCTTCTTCTCGACCGTCTCGCGACCCTACACTACTGCCACCATCTATCACATCAACCTAGGCTAGCCTCTTCAAGGGAACACAAAATGGCAACAAAGCTCCTTGTGAAGCCACCCTCCATTGCATTCAGGAGAGCTCCAATCTAGTGATAGAGCTCGACCTCTTAGAAGTGAAGACCTTTAAGGAGGCTTGGCAACACTGTCTCTATGGAAAATTCTTCGAGCGTGCACCCCCATCTGGAATTCTTAAGATCGATCCTGTTCAATATTTGGAAACTCCCAAATGGAATTTAGATTGTAGATATTGTTGAATCTCGGATTTTGATGATGAAATCAATTGATGAGTTTGTAATCTAATTTGCGTTTTGAGTAACGCAGGACTAGCTTCGATCAAGGAGAGACAAATTGATTAAAGCAGGAGGAATCGAACGTTGGGTCGGAGTGAACATGTCAAAAGATTAGACGTCGGGCCAGAGAATCGGTCGACGTATTGACAGAAGGCTTCGTGCCATGAATTCGGGCATCGAGCCGAAGGATCGGACATTGTGCCAAGGAGATCGGAAGTTGCGGGAGTCAACATGCCGATTGAACAATACGCTGAAGGATCGGACGAAGCGCCGAATGAACCAATGATATGCCGGACAAAAGATTCATGCTTTGTAATCATTTATCTAAGATCGAAGTAGTTTATGGGGCTAATTGAGTTAGATTTTGGTGTAATCATGCTAACTCAATTAGGGGCCAATTATGCCTTAATTAGGACTGATTTGGGCTCATTGGGAGACCCATTCAGTGACCTAAAAGTTAGGTCAAGCGGTGGCACTGCCAGAACAGACGGTGGAATCGCCTGAGTTGGAAAACTCGAAAAACTCGGTCTCCGAGGCTATCAGGCGGTGGTACCGCCTAGTGACAATATGTCAGGCGGTGGTACCGCCTGTACTCGAAAGACCCGAAAATTTAAATTTTTGGCTCCATTTTTTAAATCATTTGGGGCCTATAAATACCCCACTTGAGCAACAAGAAAGAACCAAGAATTCTTAAGGAAAAAATTGAGTAAACTTTGCCAAAACTTTGAGTTCCCTCCTCCTAATGCTTAAAGTTAATCATAAGGGAGATATGTGAGGGAATACTTGTAAAAGAGTGACTTGTAAAAGTTATCTCCTAAACCTGTGAAAATGAGAAAGTGTTGTAAGAGGGTAGTTGGTCTTCACCCATTGAAGGAAAACCATCAGTGAATGCCGGTGGCCTCAACGGAGGAGGAATCGGGAGTGGACGTTGGTCACGACGACCGAACCACTATAAATTTGGTGTGCATTCTCTTCCTTCTCTTCTTTGCTATTTAGTTATATTGCATACTGCCTTACTTTCTCATTATACTCTTAAGAACGTTTTCAAGTTTGAACGCTTTTTGATACGGTTTTATCGTACAAGTTTTTCAAACTGACATAATTTTACATATGCACTAATTCACCCCCCTCTTAGTGCTGACTCAATCCTAACAGATATAGCATCAGGATTCTTTGGCTTCCATTTCAACTCCAAGGAGGAACTATCGGACATCCTCATTGGAGGGTCATGGTTTGTTGGTAGCCAGGCCCTTACCCTCCTGCCTTGGAAGGACAACTTCCAATCGTTGTGGGAGAAATTGGAAGTTGCACCAATCTAGATTTAATTGTCAGGCTTGCCATTTGAGCTTCACTATTCGAGTGTTCTTAGTAAAATTGCCTCTAGAATTGGTAGATTGGTGAACATAGATGATATCACACTATCTCGTTCAAGAGGGAAGTTTGCCCGAGTGTGTGTCCTAGTCAACTTCCCCAAGCCTTTGTCACAAGGTTTCTAGATCAAGGAGGGCTCTTACCAGTTTTACCAAACAATAGCATATGAAAATATACCCAATATCTATTTCAGTTATGGCATAGTCGAGCATTGTTCTGATCTTTGCCCTTGTTTACAATGTGAGGCCGAACTCAAACAACCCTCCCCTCCTCTCCTTCTTCCTCTAACATTACCTCCTCGTTTGAGGCTTTGGTTTGCAGGGTGACGGAGGTCTTTCATAAGGCAACTGAGAAAGTGTTAAAACAGGGTGATGACTAACTTGCAGACAAAGTAGATCTAGAGTGGGTCAGGATAGCGAAGGATGGGCCTAAAGCTAAAAAGGAGATCATGAAGTCGACTCCCTCCCCTTCGTTCTTCTTCTCCTCTTCTCAATCAAAGAAGAGGAGAAACTCATGGCCCTAACACATCAACTAGATATCATCACTCTTCTTGAGACTCACCTGGACGAGGTGTGCAACTGCAGTTTCCTCCGTAGGCTAGGAAAGGCTTGGAGTGGGGACTTCGTCTCGGTTGTTGGACATTCTGGCGGCATATTAGTAGCCTAGAAATCCTCCTCGATCAAGGCTACCACTATTAGCAAAAATACCCAAAGTCTTAATCTCGTTATGGAAACCCCTTGTACGTCCCCATAGCTCTTTTCCGCAATATATGCAAGCACTTTGGTTCATACTCGTCGGTCTCTTTGGACTTTGCTCTCTGCTCTCGGTTCTGTTTCGCTTTCATAGTTTCTTTACAATGATTTTAGCACTATCCTTTTTGTCGATGAAAAGCTTGGAGGTAGGCTGTTCCTTCTTTCTAGTTCTGTCTTGGATTTCGAGAACTTTGTTTTTAACTCTGGTCTTCTTGATTTTGGCTTTCATGGTAGTCGTTTCACCTAGAGCAACAAGGCACTTCAGGATCTTTGCTAGGTTGGACTGTGCCCTTGGTAACCAGTATTGAATTTCTTTGTTTGATAAGATTTCCGTCCAGCACTTGGCTCGGGCTGCGTCCGACCATGCCCCTCTTCTTATTCAAGCAAACAAGATTGAACAGGGCCGTAAATCTGCTAAAAATTTTTTACCAAGAGGTCAATAATATTGTTGCCTCTTCATGGAGAGGAGACATCAACACCCTTTACCCTCTCTGACTACCACCACAGATGAAAAACTTGAAAAGGTCATTCTAGACACTGAGAAAGAAATAGTTGGCCTTGAAATTAAAGACTCCAATGGCATGCTTACCCCCGATGATCACTCTAATCTCCTCTGCCTGCACAATAAACTCACTGCTTTAAATAGATAGCTCCTCACTAAGTGGAAGACAAGAGCTAAAATTAAATGGGACTTGGAAGAGTCGAAGGGGATAAAAACACCATTTTTTTCACAAAGTGGCTACCCTTAGAAACCATAAAAACAGCATTAACCTTTTAAAACTTGATAATGGTGATCTTTGTCACAACGATTGTTTTGTTCTCACTTCTCTAATTGGTATCCAAATTTGTGGGCTCATTCTAGCTCCAAACCCTCTGAAAACTGGAATCTCATTCCCACCCTTCCCCCTCTCACTCATTCTGACAATTCCATCTTGAGTGAGCTTTAATGTTGAATTTTTCTGGAAATTAGTAATTCTCTTAAGCCTACCGGCTTTAATGTTGAATTTTTCCTTAAATATTGAAAGTCTCTTAAGGACCACATCTTAGAAGCTTTCAACTTCTTTCCAAAATCCAAACATCTCCCACAAAGTTTGGGCAGAACTTTCCTGGTCCTTATTCCCAAACATGATAACCCTGAGAAAATCAAAGACTACAGGTCGATCGCTCTTTGCAACATGAGTTGCAAACTGCTTTCTGATATCCTGGTTAACCGAATTCACATTCATCTTAACAAACTTGTTCAACAAGAACAATCTACGTTCATTTCGGGTTGATCCATCCATGATAATATTCTGATCGTCAATGAGCTTCCCCACTTCATGGTCATCTCTAAGGGCAACTCTCCTTTGGTAATGCTCAAAATTGACCTAGCCAAGGCATTTGATAGCATATCCTGGAATGCCATCTTATAGGTCATGGAGCCCATGAACTTTCCTCCTATTTTTATATCTTGGATTTTTGCTTGCCTGTCCTCCCCAACCTTTGCTTGTCTGATCAATGGGATTCCTTTTGATTGGTTCTCTAGGCATAGAGGTATATGCCAAGGGGACCAAATCTCACCATATCTTTACATTCTGGTCCAGCAGATCCTCTCTTTAATTCCCACTGACCTTGTTAGCTTTAACAAGTTCACCCCTTTTAACATCAAGGGAATCAAGGTCTCACATCTCATGTTTGCTAACGATTTGATTTTTTTCCTTTAGGGCGAACCTAAAAACATGCAACAGTGTCCTTTCTACCCTCAACCTATTCGCCAATCTAACCAATCTCACGGTTAGCTTGGATAAATCTAATGTTTACTTCCCCAAGCATTGCAGTCTTACCACGAAATATGGAATTTGCAATCTGTTCGACATTAAGGAGGGATCCTGGCCCATCCCTTATCTTGAAACTTTTCTCTCCAATGGCAGAATCCAAGAGCGCCACCAAGGTCGGATGGTTGACAAGGCCCTTCGTAAGATTAAAGATGGTACAAAGGGTTGCTCTCTCAAATGAGCAAAACTGTCCTTATTAATTCGGTTATTAACTCTATCCCTACCCACACCCTCATGAGTTCTTGGACTAATAAAAAAATCATTAGTAACATGAGCAAGGTCACTAGGAACTTTTTTTGGAATGATAATGCTGATCATAACAAATGTAAACTCATCAATTGGGATCAGATCACTAACTCTAAGAGTTGCAGTGGGCTTGGCATACACAACCTAAAAATTATCAAAACTACCATTAATGCCAAGTGTGTCCTCCCTCTTCTAAACTGTGATAGCAAGCTTTGGGTCAATATCCAGAGAGCCAAATACGGGGACCTTAACCCTTGGGAGAACAACAAAACCACTAGGGTATCCCATGCCCGACAAGGGCTCTCCCACTTATTGAATCATCTTATGGGGTTCTACATAAAATTATTGGGGGAGGTTGTAAAGTCTGGACCGACCCTTGGATCTATAACTGCCCCATTAATTGATGGCCTACTTTCTTTAAAATTAATGCTGTTGAGAACATTGATACTGTTGCTGATCTTATTGCTGAAGGGCTTGGTACTTGATAAAACTAAGGGAGGTGTTCCACCCCTTGCTCATATCCTGCATCCTTTGTATTCATCTCCTACAGGTTCCCAGTAATGATGCTTGGGTTTGGACTCTTTCCCCAAAGGGTTCTTTAACTACAAGCAGTACTTATAGGTATGTGAAAGCTAAAAAAAGCTAGAGGAAGAAGCATGGAATGGCTGGGAGGCGATGTGGCAGATAGAGGTGGCCCCAAAAATCAATACCTTTACGTGGAAACTTTTATGAAATCTACTCTCCATAGCTGATCTTTTCACCAACTTCCTTCACTGCTAGCTTGAGCCATGCCAAGTTTGCCACCTCTTCAATGACTCTCACTTTCTTTTTGAGTGTCGCTTTACTTCCTCCTATTGGAGATTGGTTAGGGATCATATCCTAGTTTCCTTCTATTGTTTCAATGAGTGGAATGAAGGATCTTAGCTTAATGAGGGATACAACCTTGGACATCTTGAGGGTCTTTGGACTCGAAGTTCCATCGCAAACTGCCTTTGGCAGCTTTGGTTAAACCACAATAATTGCCGCTTTTGCAACCATTGTTTCAGTGCTTTTCTCTACTGTAGGGCTATAGCTGACACAAATGCCATTTGCACAACCCAAGCTCTTGAGGGAACGGGCATGACACAACCCCCTTACACATCACAGGGAGTATCTTCTTGCCTTCGACTCAAATGTGATGGATCCTTTGACCCTGTCACTGGTCTTACAGGTGGCAGCGATGCTGTTAAGGATATTGAAGGAACAATCCTGATAGAGGGAAGATTTCCCTGTGTGGCCACTTCAACGCTAATGGCGGTAGCGCTCGCATTGCTTGAAGGACTCAGGCAAGCCCTCCAACACAGCCTACACACATTGGACACATGGATGGACTCTCTCCAACTTGTCAATTGCAGCAACTCCAAGCCAAAGGTCTTCTGGGACCTCAAAACCATAATTTTGGATATACTTTCCTATGCTAGCAGGTGAATATTATGGGTTTCAACCATTTTGATAGGACACTAAACCCTGTAGCCTTTGACCATACCCTTTTTTGTAGGGTACAGGGCACTTCTTATTTTAGTTCTTGTCTAGAGGCCTCTAATGCCTTGGTTTTTGCAACTCCTTAATATAGCATTTTCCTTTTTCAAAAAAAAAATGAAAGAGAAGTTTACTATTTCAGTTACATAGCGGAGGAATATGACAAGTAATCTGAAATTTTGGTGTATATGTTGACAAACTGGCTTGTCAAAAAAAATCCAAGAAATTGCTTACAAAACAAATGCATACCTTGTTGAAGTTAAACACTATGTCAAGCTCACCGACATTCTTGAAGCATCTGTCCAGTGTCTCAACAGGGACTGCAGTTGACAGAATCTAAATTAGGAACGAAGTTTCATACAAGGCTATGGGCACAATTAACTCACGATCGTCAAAAAAGTTCCATGCAAGAACAAACGATAAAATGTTTATAAGGAAATAATCTCTAGGTTGAAAGCTTGATTTGCACCTTGACTGAGGTCGAGCATAGGCAGTTCGTTTTCACAACCATCAAACACAAAAACAAAATACAGCGTGGCGAGGTGCTTGTATACCAGCCGGGTACCCTGCAAGAAAGATGAACCATGGCAGTGGCAGTCACCGGATTGATAAGATAGATGGCAGGAAAGAAGGGAATTTTCTTGGAGAGCAAACATCAAAGCCACAATCTATCTACAAAATTTCTAAGCAATGGCCAACATTGTCAGTGGAATTTTACGGGCCCTTGGCTCTATAAATCATCAACAATTTTTCTCTAATCAAAAAGCCAACTTTAAAAGGAGGAATTATATTCAGCAATTAGAGGTACAATTGTAATAAAAAATCAAACATATAGACGTTTATGCTCTCCTCTTGGTGGCTTCCTCCTTTCTCCAACGAGAGATAAAGTAAGAGAGGACAAGATTACTGAGCCGAAGATTGCATCTGCTTCGACGAAATTGCTAACATTGTCCGGTCTTCCCGATAAAACGACGGCATAATGACGTAAAAATATTAATGGAAATTTTGTAGCGAAGATATAAAACGAACGGAGTAAGAGGGGTGAATTGAGGGTTCTTTTCCATATTATTGGGATTACGGGCTTCCGACCTGTGAAGACGCTGCGTATGAGCTCCTGCTGTTTCTCCGGGGGCTGGACTTCAAGAGAAGAGCATGCAAGAGCAGTCAATCTAAAGAGACGATTCCAACTGGAATGCAAACATCAAGGCAGAATAAGAGAGAAAAAGGAGGAGATTTCGGGGACCCGGAAGTCATAAAACTTGAGGGGGCGGGGCTTGCGCTCGGTGTTCATCACGATCACCACGCGTATCATGGTTGCCGCTGGGCACCCAAATCCAAAGAGGCACTCGGAACGGAGAGACAGTGGCCGAAGCGCCGCTGCAGCCAATGACGTTGTTTCCGTTTTTGAAGACAAAAAACAGAGGCGGAAATGTTTTTGGAAACGGCCTCTTCCGTGTTGGAATTCATCGAGTCGAATATATATATATATATATAAAAGGGTTAAGGTCCTAATTTTGATCATCTCTTAAATCTTTATGAATTACTCGTATATAAAAGAACCTATATATTTTTAAAATATAGCATATAAACTTCTTCCATCAAATCTAAGTTAACAAACGTTACAGTTCACTTATATAATATGCTAACTCACAATAAATTATTAATATAATAACATATATAATTTAGGATTAAAATCCATTTTAGCTCTTGTGATTTTGGTCATGAATCTTTTAGGCCCTTATGGTTTACTCATGTATAAGATAACTCATACATTTTCAAAAATATAACATATAAGTCCCTCCCGTTAAGTTTGAGTTAACAGACGTTAGAGTCTACTTACGTGACATACTGACTCACAAAAAAATTATTAATATAATGACAGGTGTAATTTAAGTTTTAAGAAAAAATTAAGACCTTTATCAATTGCGGGAGGAGGCGTTGTCGTTGAATTGACCAACAATAATTGTGTTGAGTTGTTGTTGCCTAACAGGGCGTCATACATACATAGCCTCACCCGTACTAACGACGAGCTCACGAGCTTTTGGTCTTGTCTTAAGTGGATGTGTGTTAACCAATCTGACACTATGTACGTAGTGATCCCCTGGTCCCTCTTTCTTCTCCTAAGTGTTTTCGTCCCTACCGCCTCGCACTTCATCCTCTTCTGTGCCTCTACTCGTCATGCCTATGACGTGGTAGTTTAGCTCTCCTTTACTTCTACCTCCGGCCTCCTCTACATTTGCCTCTCCGCTTTCATCCACCATTACGACTACTATCACTTCCTCTTTCTCGACAAGCTAGTCGGGGAGAGTGAACGGGTGTGGGAGGGCTCCATAGACCAACTCAACTGCTCCTACCACTTGCTCTCTGTTTTTGTGATGTTGTACTTTTCCGAAGGAGGTGGCTTACAAGGTATGGTGGTTCTTGTTGAGATCGAAGCGGGTGTCATTTGTGGTGGCGAGAAGTGCCGTCATGGCATGCACTCAGAAGCTCTTGGGCCATCGTCAGCATGAGAGAGGTTGTGTGAATACAACACCCTACTAGTTAGTAACGGTTTGGTGTTGTAAGTGGTGGTTACTTCCATGATGATGCCTCTTCCCACCATTGATGGAGGTTTCATTAAAAAAAAAACTTAAAATACACGTATCATTGTATTAATGATTTATTATGGTCAACATATCACGTAAGTATATTTTAACGCTTGTTAACTTAGACTTGACGGGAGGGGCTTATATACTATCTATTTAAAAATATAAAAAAATATAAGAATTATTTTAGTCACAAGCAAATTATAAGAGCTTAAGAGGCATATGATCAAAATTATATGAGCTAAAATAGATCTTAATCCTAAAATATATATGTTATTATATTAATAATTTATTATGAATCAATATGTTATATAAGTAAACTCTAACATTTGTTAATTTGATAAAAAAAATTTATATATTATATTATTAAAAAATATAATGATTATTTTAGATTCGAATAAATCAGATACGATAGTCCGATTAAAGAAAGGAAATAAATGTTTTAGATATAGCGTTAATCTCCGTTTTAGTGCATGTGATTTTGGTGCACTCGGTCGACCTTTCTTGACTCGTGATGGTGAGTCGGTGACTCGTTCGACCCATTGCCCACGCCCACTCGGTTAGGGTTTAAGGGCTTTCGTTATCCCCCTCTTTCGCCCGACACGAAGAAAACCCGTCCGAGATCCAAGATGGCGTCGCTCTGTAGGTCCGCCGCCATGGCCGCCGCGAAGTCCATCGCGGTCCGCTCCAAAAACCTACTCCGGAAGCCCGCCCCATGTCGAAGAGCCGCCCCTGTCGTTCGGAGGTGCAGCCATTGTCTCCCGAAATCTATGCCTTCGAGATCCCTTCTACTACTTCTCGTTCACGTCGATTGGGTGGCCTGATTAATTCCAGCACGACTCTTCTAGGTCGATCGCACCGGCGCTGGGAAGTGTCGAGTCGCTGATGCCGCTTCACAGCGCCATCGCCTCCGCTCGTCTCAAGTCTTTCATCGCGATTGATTCGTCCTGTTGGAGTTGGCTCTCCCAAGGTAACAACCATGAACTTCCTTATGCCTTGGTTGGTCATCATTGATAACTGGGGAAATATTTCATTTTGTTATGCATACGAATATTGGCATTTGGTAGAAGCAAAAAGAATCTAGATTTCAAGAGGTTTAGATTCTACGGAGGGACTTAACATCAAATGAGAATAGTCGTTGGATTGGTTTTCATTGCACAATTGGAGCTTTTGTCTTGTGGTAATTCTGATGATAGGATTAAGCAAGCGCATCTGACCATGGCTTTGAAGAGTACGACGAAGAAGGGAAGGAACATTGCATGTGAGGAATTTAAACCACGACTTCCACAGAACAGGCCACGTTATTGTTTCTTCTTATCCTTTGACATCTTATTGGATAAGAGTAGGAGTGAGAACGAAAATAAAGATCAATGTCATTTCTCTGCTTGAGACTGATTTTGGCATTTATATCTATGCCAAGCAGATTGTTTCTTTGTTTTGGGTGATGTTAATGGAGCTTTGCAGTCTGACCTGTTCTTATCCTAACATGTTTCTCTATTTTTATGGTATAGGACGTGCTTTACCCTTGTGACCAAGGTGTGATGGCTTTATGCTATGTGGAGTAGTAGATTCATAGGGCTTCTCTATTCCGAAGACAATAACATACTAGCTTATAAAACTTGAATTGTACCAAGTGGCCGGACATACTCTTTTTTAGCCTTAGCGCTTTTTAATTTTTGGAACTTATTGAGAAAACATTTCTTGTTTGATGGGCTTTTAACATCAACTGGTGCCTCCTAGGGCACACATGTCATATCGTTCACCATGTACTTTAGACCAGAAAATTTGGAATCTGTTGCAGCTAGGTCAATTGTTTCCTTTTGCAATGTGTTCTCTATTCGCATGGACATATGCTTATGTTGTGAGCTTATGGATTTGATAACCACCATCATGATAATTCTTTGGATGACACCATAATGTTACTGAGCAACTTGATTGGATTCTAACCAAGCTTGTTTGTCCTAACTCAGAAATCATTCTGAACTGCTCTGTTATGTAATGCATTTATTTTTAGTTAATCTATCTACTTGTCTAATTGCAACCAGAATGATTATTGTTGTGATCGTATGTATATTATTCTACTTAGTACTGTACAACAAGTATCCAAATTCCTCATATGATGTTGGAATTGGCTCTGGTGGATGTATCACTTGCATAATATTTGGATCTCAAATAGGGCCTTCTCACCTTCCAAGCCTTTGGAATCCGATTAAATATACTACTTACAATTTGATAAAATAACCCAAGAATACCTGAAGAAGTGATAGTATTTGGAATCAGACCACGTAATAGATTCTAGAACCTAATGTGAATAGGACATCAATAGCTGACCACAAGAATGACCTCCACGTCCATAACAGGTGACATGACCACATGGCTGATTTGATCCATTTAAACGACAGTTCCTGAAACTTTGATGTCTATATGTAATTATTTCACCTCTCCTTATCTTCACTTTCTTTTAATTTGTTTGTTCTTTGTATTTAGTATTACCCAAGTTTCTATTCTACCTTGCATTAGCAAGTTTGTTGGCCTCCATCTCTAATATCTATCCTTTTGTTAAAATCATTATAGTCTGAAATTTTGCTTTGCTGCTCCCTCAGTTTCCTAGTTTTTGGGTATGATTTGCATATCTTAAAGTTTTGACTTTTCATACATATCCTTGCCATGTCTGCACTAACTACATTCTGAATCTCTTATCTGATCCTTTAGGTTCCCCAATTTCCACTTTTCCCCTTAATCTTGTTAGTAATTGTAATGTTCGCGTTGTTACTGTTCTCTTTTTTCTCTGTTCTATTGTGTTATTTTCGCACCATGTAATTCTTGGATTTCTTTCGATCCTTGCTATTTTCTTCGATTTATATATGTATTTTAGACAATTTGCTCTACATCTGTACTTGCCATTTTTTTGTCTGCTTAGGTTGGCAATGCTTATGTAACATTCCGATTAGTCCTATGTCGAAAGTGGTCTAAGGTTAAGATTAATTTATAAAGATATGCTGGGTGTATTATTATTAATTTGGGTTTAAGCATTTTGAACCCGTGGTTTAGACTCAATGAAGTTGATAGTCCAGTTATCCCATCGGTTTGGGTGGTTGTGACAATTGGTATCAAACCTGACCTAGTATTGGGTATAGTGCAAGACTTGAGTAGGAAAAAACTACCCATGGATGAGGCTAGAGAGCGTGTCACGACGTGGAGCCATTGGCGATATCTCACATACATTATACTAGGATTTGATTTGGACTATGTTGAATCTTGACGAGGATGTTAAGCCCTTAAATAGGAGGAGAATATAACAATTCGATTAGTCTCCATCGAAAGTGGGCTAAGACCAAGATTGATTTACACAGATTTGATGGATGTCTTATTGTTAACTTGGGCTTAGTATTTTGAATCTGCATCAATCTAAGACATCCCATCAGGTTGGTTTGGTTTGATTTGGTATTTTTGAAATATGTGCTAGTGATTATAAGATTGTAAGCCGTTATGGAATCTAGAATTCCGGATTTATTTCTTGCTTTTGTCTATATTTGTGGCCTGCGTGCTGCTTTATCTTTTCTCCCTTCTAAAGCCTCTTATTTGGCACGATTGCATAATTCTATGAGTAACCTATGACTGGCATCATAAGTGTCTATTCTTTTATTGCAAATTTAAAGACCATGATTTCTTCATAAATTCTTATGACCTTGAAACATTTTGTTTCAGTCTGCTATCAAATAGAAATGTCTACTCCATTCTTGTACTTCTCCCTTTGTATCAAAGTTTATAGCTGATGTTTTCTGTTTCATGTTGATGTTTATCCTACTATTTTATATCTTATCTTATAAACAGAATTTCAATTGTGTCCAATTTGCGTATTTGTTAACCTTAATGTTTTTCCTGAAAGGTTTTTAATTTTCCAAGTTAACCTATTTTTACAGTCTCTGAGTTAATTTATTTATCCCGGCTATCTTAGATCACCTTTTCTTGTTGCCACCTTGTCTACGGTCCCTCGAGAAAATTACCTGAAGGGCCTTAATATTTCTTTTCGTTCCCCAATTCTTTGCCGGTATAGAACATATGATATCCTTTATCTATTTAGCAATAATGGTTAATTATAGATAGAGGTGTCAATTGTGTTCGATGGTACATCCAGATACCTATGAGGATCAGTCCCTAATTAGGACGGGGATGTTGAGCATTTTTCTATTACACGTACGATAAGATTATGGGATCCCTACTCTTGTATCTATCATCATCTCATTTATATAATAATAATAATAATAATAATAATAATTATTATTATTATTAAATAATATATATATTCGAGAATTGAATTCAATATCTATAATTGCAATAATCGAACATTAATAACTAAGTCGGTCTTATATTTAATTTTATAAATTTTGATATTATTAATTAGTTTTGATTATAATTTTATTTTTTAAAAAATAAAATAAATTAATCAGGAGAATGTGGGATTCCTTGCACCCAATTGAGAATTTTCATGGTTCCCCCACCTGACGGGGGTGGGGAAGCCCTCCTCTCTTATCCCCTCCCATTGACATCCTTGATTATATAGGTATTCTATGTTATATTGTGTGCATTTTGTACACTCTGTACGCTAGTCCTGATGGAGAAATCAAGTTATATCTCAAATTTATATTCTTTTTTGAAGGTTGCAATCATCTGACAGGGTGATCAAGTGGTTAATCTTTTAATGTCCTATCGTGAGGTAACACATTTTGCAAGCGATTTTTATACATAAATATTTTTCGAATTAAAGTTCCGAGCTTAAAAAACAATGATGGTCCAAAAATCTTTGTTATTTACTATAATAAATTATATCCCACCACAAAACCTGTCGATCTTCTACGAAGCAATCGTTAAAAGTTATCCTGATGACTCGTAAATCATATAGCACACTTATTGGGGTTCTCCAACTTTTAGCTTCGATTCTTTAGGCAAGAACTTACTGTTATAGTCTCTTCACTGAATTTTTTTCCCCTCTGATATTGACAAATGGGATAATATTTATAAGAAATTGACTGAATAATTTTACTTGATTACTAGAGAATAAAAATCGGAATGTAGCTTTGAGACCCCGATAAAGATTAAAGAAGCAGAAGAGAAAGAGAAAAACCACTTTTCTCATTCTTATTCCATCGACGAAATGAAATCTGGAAACGCCAAGTGCTTTATTTAGTGGAGATCCTAAAACGAGTAGAGAAGAAGAGAGACCGTTTCCTTCCTGACACAAGGTTGACGACCTTCGTTCATAACAACGTCAGGCGGATTGAATGGTTCGCTCAACTTGGTTCCACAAGCTAATGGTTTGGTCAACTTGCTTGGGCAACAAAATGTGCAGGTTCCGGTGCAACCAAGGTGGTCTTCTCGTCCGGTTTCCAAAAGCTCGCAGTCTTAACATCATCCTTTGACATCAATTTTGAGAACTCATCATGGTCATATTGTACCTTGCTCTTTCCTCCAAATTCCCCGGGTAGTATCTCCGGATCAAAGTTCTTATGCATTACTCCCATGCTCTCTTCGTTCTTTGGGTATACGAACTTCACCTTCTGAAAGGTTTTCGGGTCCAAGAAATATTTAACTATCTGCATGTGAAAAAATAGAGCACCATCAGCATCTTACAAATGCGTAGGAAGACATAGAGCTCATAAATTAAATCACAGTTTTTCCTTCATATTTGACGAATCAAGGAGGAAAGGCTCATACCTTCCAGAATGATTCAAAAATTCTTGGAGGATTGTAAAGGAATGCAGCCGCAAGCCTCTCAGGATAGTGACTCTGCAAGATGTTGGCCGTCTCTCGAGCAGTCTTGATGGGCACTGAGTTGCTTAGTGACCATCCTGTGAAGTCTATCAGCCAGATCATTTGCTCTTGGCCGTCGGGTAAATTGATAATGGCATTTTCTAGGAGATACACCAGATGCCTGAGTTGGTTGTCATGCGACGATGTGTTCTGCAACATCTCAACGGTTATCGTCTCCATTTTCGATGCTGAATAACACGATGATTTCTGAGGAAATGAAACGTTCATTGCCAAACCTGTTTCCCTGGTCTCAGCACAAGAACAGATCTTCCCTCGCGATCTTGAAAATCTGCTCTATACACCTTACCGGTTTCGCCTTCGACTGCAACTTCATGCTGAAACAAACCAAATAATAGGGTAAAACATGGCTGAAATTTTGCAGACATTCAAAATCAACCACCTAAATTGAGCTCACCCAACGAATTTCCTCTGGCTTATAAGTCGCTCTCCACTTAAGTGTCTCTTGTAACATTTTCTTTGACTTATCAATGTTCCAGTTCCGAGCTACCAGGTATCTCCGCAGGCATGCATCGTCGCTGAACATTAAGCTATGTCCGGATAAGGGTCCAATAGCAGCTCTGAGCTCTTTGACCTGTTTGTTGAACAATTACAACAAAGTATATATAGAGAAGGAAAACTCAAACCTACTAAAGTTGTCTATGGCTTGACTTCCGTATCTAGATTAAGCTCTTTCGATCTTGGACCAGATTAATGTGTCGCAGATCCATTTTGAAAATGGCATAATGGAATTGCAAGCTAACATTTTGCATACATATGCGAGAAATATATGTTATTTAGTACTAGACTACCGACTGCATTATCATATAAGACATCTTGATGAAAACCTCTTTAAAATCTTCATATGAAAAATTATTGGCATAGAACATGTTACAATCCAGAGGGATCTAAATAACAAAATTTTGAAATTAAGATGCCAAATAGGAACACAAATGACAAAATTACATATTGTTGGGAACCCATAGCTAGTGTTGCAATTTATCATGCAAAATATACTAATATGATCACACAATTCAGCATTATTTATCTAAAAAATAAATTTAGTGAAGACTAAATAAAAGACTGGATTTTCAGAGTTTAAGAATAAACACAAATGACATATCCGATCTTTGGATCTTTGCTTCTTTAAAGCTGAATTGGATCTTCCCACGATATGATAGAGAAAAATGTACTTGTTATCATGATTGGATCTATTCACTCAATTACCTTTTCTTCTTGTGGAGCAGCATGATCCTGGTCATCATGAGAGTTATGCTTCCTTCTGAACATGATCAAGAGGTAGTCCAGAACCAAGTCCAACCTATGCTGATAACACGTATGTTATTAGCAGGTTAATAAAACAGAACTTGCATCATTCATGCTATTACAGAAAATACACACCTATCTCAACCCAAAAAGAAATTAAAATATCCATCCACAATGGATCTCTTAATTGTAAATGGATCCTATGCCACAGATTAAGTCACAGAAAGAGATTGAAGGAATAATAAATTTTTTAATGAGATTGAAGGAATAATAAATTTTTTAATGGTCATGGTCTAATTCAACAGGTGACATTGTTTTATGAAAAGGGTGAACTATATATACCTTCAGAAAAGATTCAGATGCATTAACAATAACCCCAGTTACAACAAGAATAAACCATCACTGTCAAAAGGTTCAGGATTAGTTCAAGCGCGTGCTTGAACTAATCCTGGTTCAATCTAATCGAACCCAATGATGCTGGTTCGGTTTAACTAAATGACTGATAGCTTACCCCCACCACCCCTCCCTTGGATGTGAGACCATCCCCGACCTCCTATCTGGGTGACCTAGCGCTAGCAATGACGAATGGCTTCCTCTCGTAGCAAAAAGCTTCCTCTTGCAGCAAAGGTGACACTCCAACGATCGACGAACTGGTGAACAACATCCTCATGGTGACTCTCTCTCCTCCCCACCTTGCTCTCCCTCTTCTCCTCTCCCTCCTCCATCATCCTTCGATGGTTGAGCCTCCATAATAGGCCCCCTCCCCTTGCCATCCCTGACACTCCCCTACCCTAGTTGAGCCTCCTAGGACCCTGACAACACCCTTCTCCCTCCTCCTCCCTCTTCTCCTTCTCTCTCCTTCCCTTCTCCTTTCCTCTCAGTAAACCCTTTCTTTTTCTCCTTCTCTATGGTTGCCTCCTCCACAATAGCACACCTCCCAACCGACGACTCTTCTCGGACCCCGACGACCCTCTTCTCCTTCCTCCTCCTCCCTCCTTCTCACTCTTATCCTTCATCATATATATTTTTAATTTTAATATTTGTCAACATCTCACTAAGCTTGAGCGAGCACTGCGGCAAGCCCGTAGCGCAGAATATGTTCAGATGCATCAACAATATCAGTTTATAATCACATAGAATGTCCAACTACCAAAGATGATCCAAGTTTAGAGATCCAAAAAGATACAAAACGAAGACCACTTTGAAAATTCATACTGGAATACAGATTAGAAGAAGACAGCTAAACTCAACAGCAATTGTTTGTGGAGCCTATATATTCCACTTGTGCATTTGTCTTAGAAATGCTATGTTACAAGTAAGATTTTCTTAAACAGAAAGCTGGATGAGAGTGGAAGAGAACAACAAATTTTTTTAATGCTCACAACTGAAGATTTAACAGGAGTTTTACTATTCAAGTGCAGTCTGATGGCAGGTGTACAAAATAGGCTATTCATTTTTAGCAAATACAAATTATTGGATTGTCCTATGAGCCATTCCAATGAATGATTTTCTATTCAGTTCTAGTAACAATGAGAAAGTGGTCTAAGAACATGAGCACAGATTTCTGACACATTTAAACAGGCCATAAGCATGCAAATATCAAGCGAACTACTATGGGTAATCGGTCAAGTAATTGACGTCATGAGAAGTTCAAAGCAATGGGCTAGTTCATCAGCGGAAAATGTTCTATCCTGTAGTGATGGACCTATGACCTACTATGAGCATGCCCATACAGCCTAGAAAACCCCATGTTGTGACCATCAGAGCCTATGATTCCAGATAACAATGATTGATGTGCTACCGGACCATACCATCATCTCATACATCTCAAAATATCTTCTCAGTAGTTTGGAGCTTCCTTTTCCAACTATAGTTTTGGGTCCCCATACACAAACAGCATTTAAAGTATCCTCCAGCCTAAAAGCTTTGTCACTTCCCAGTAACACCAAATACAGAAAAAACAACTATAAATCTAGTTTACATAATATTTTACCTGCCTGTGTCAAAGAGGTTCCTAAGAGGAAGAACAATCCAATTCAGCAAGCTAAGCCATAGAAGACGGAGATTAGTTGAGGCTATGAACCAAGAAATCTCAAAGTGGAAACTCGGATGACTGATTTCACTCACCTTTCTGGTTTAATTTATCTCAGCAATTACTTCGAAGTGAAGTGATCATCTCTTCGTATGAGGTGACAGCACCTCAGGAAGCCTATGATTTGGCACGGTGAGGAATAAGATGCGAGAAATAGATCTAACCAAGCATTGGGTGCCTCCTAGCCAGAGAATGTTGACCGATTTGGATCATTAAAAGATTCCCTCATCACCCAGAAATCCCCAGATGGAAGCAGATAGACAACAGTTACGGGGAGTATCACAAAATCAAATAAAACCATTTCCTCCGATCACATAAACAGGAGAATCGAACAATAGTTACGAGAAGAAAATGCATCTAGAAATCATGCGACTGCAAACGAAATCAAGAAACCAACGGATCAGATCTCTCCCCCAAATCGCAAAACCCTACTAGAACTAAAAGTTTGAAACGAGTAGCATGATCAACATAGCGGCAATCAAGAGAAACAAACAACCTTTTTCAGATGAGTTCCAGGCGAAGTACTCCGGTATTAGCAAGCAATAGGCGTGCCGACATAGAAAAAAGGAACAGAAAGAAACCATACCTGGTGAACGAGAGAGAGAGAGCGATTTCTTTGGCTTTAGGGGGAGGGTCGGTCGGCGAACTGCTCCGCATGAACGACTTCGAATGGAGCAGCAGACATAATGCGGCCTCGCCTCTTTTGCAGCTCATTCGCTGACGACGATCGGGTGGAGTCCCAACCCAAACAAAACGCAGGCCAAAAACTTCGCAGAAGCGCGTAGACGACTCGACGAGTCGACCACTCAGTATGCGATCAATTTTTCCGCGTCATTTGGAGCTAACCCAAAGCATATGTGGCGTAGTTTAATATGACGTGTCCAAACGTGGCGTAGAGAAGCTATTGTGTTCGCAATGCTGGGGTGACAGTAGAGTGACATGGCACCGTCAAGTCAAGCTGGCGTTGCTGACGAATGGATCATACGTACTTTGTCAGTGGAGTTTTTGGCCCCAAGTCCAGAAGACGTCTCTGTCTGTGTGCAGGAATATTTCAGAGATTAGTAAGGGAGACAAAGATGGATGCCCTATTTCCGTGAGTCAACAAGGTGCAAAGTAGCGTGCGTCGCATGGGGCGAATACATAAGTATTCAAGATCCACAATCCTCTCTGTCTCTCACATGCCTGGAAACATGCCTAAAGCCTGTGATATAGCCACCATATAAAAACATGGGGTTTGCGTAGCAATTTGGGACACAGCAACTCTGCAAATGCATAGATATTTGGTTGCTGTTCCTGTTCAAAAGGAAAGTTATTTTAATCATTTATGTAATGTTAGAAAAAAAATCAAATAATATTGAGTTAGAATAATAAAACTAAAGATCAAAATTAATTGAAATATTAACATCATGATATAACATGATAGAACTCTCAAAAAAATGTCGCTAATGTCTTTGTCAACACGACATGGCTTTGGACCGTATTCGTAGTCATTTGAAGTGGAGAGTGTTAGGATCAAAAGTGGCACTAGGGGGGGTGAATTAGTGCAGCGAAAAAATTACGTCGATTCGAAAGCCTTCATACGATAATAACCGGTTTCAACTCAAATCGTTTGTTTCACTTTGAATAAGTAAAGAAGAGAAGGTTAGGAAGTTTGCAATGTAGTAAAGTTAAATGTAGTAAAGAGAATTTGCAGTAAGAAAAGAACACACAGGAATTTATAGTGGTTCGATCGTTGTGACCAATATCCACTTCCGACTCCTCCTCCATCGAGGTCATCGACGTCCACTAATGGTCTTTCTTCAATAGGCAAAGACTAACCATCTCTTTACAATACTTTCTCCTTTTCATGGGTTTACAAGATAACCCTTACAAGCCTCACTCCTTTTTCTTGGATGATTACAAAGCTAAGAGAGGGAGGAGGAGGACTCTTCTCACTTTTACAACACTTTTAATACCCCAACACTTAAGATTTTTTCACACTTTTGATGGCACTTTGTTACCCTTTCATACAGAAAAGGATGGGGTATTTATATGCCCCAATGGCTTTAGAATTGGAGCCAAAAAGTGTCACTTCCTCGGATTTCGGGGTACTAGTGGTACCACCGTCATTATTGGGCTATACCACTGCCTGACTCACTTACACTATACGGTACCACCACCCAGTTTGGAGGTATCACCACCTAGTCTGGAGGTACCACCGCCCAGTCTGGCGGTACCATCGCTTGACAGAGCTCTCGAAGTCTGAGCTCTAACGGCACCACCTCCTAAGAGGCGGTACCACCATTGGTAGGTAATAACTGCCGGTGGTACCACCACCCAGTTTGAGCGTTACCATTGCCCAAAATACCTGGGAGACCAAGTCCTAGGCAGTATCTGTTAGGAACGAGTCGGCACTAGGGGGGTGAATTAGTGCAGCGGTAAAATCACGTCAGTTTCGTAAAAACTTTTCATATAATAAAACCGATCTCGGAAAGATAGCTTGGATTGAAAGCGTACGGAAGAGTATAGCGAGTATGAAGGTTTGCAGTAAAGGTAAATTACACAAAAGAAATGTAAACCAGATTTTTATAGTGGTTCGGTCGTCGTGACCTACATCCACTCCACCGATTCCTCTTCCGTCGAGGCCACCGGCATCCACTATCGGTTTTTCTTCAATAGGCAAAGACCAATCACCTTTTACAGCTCGATTCTCCTTTTACTGGGTTTAGGAGATAACCCTTATACTCCCACTTACTCCTCTCTCAAACTATTCTAACACTTAGAACTTTGAGAGGAGTTTCACACAAGATTGCAACAACTTTTTCTTTCTTTTTTACTCTCAATACTTGTGTTTGTTAACCAAGGATGAGAGGGGTATTTATAGGCCTCAAGTTGATTCAAATTTGGAGCCTAAAAACATCTCATCTCGAGTTTTCTAGGTACGGGCGGTACCACCGCTAGTGTCAGTCTGACACTGACACTGCATTAGGCGGTACCACTGCTTAGTCTGGCGGTACCACTACCTGGCACCCTACCACTGGGCGGTACCACCGCCCAGAATTCCTGGGGTGCTGTTCCCCAGGCGGTGCCACCGTCGGCCAAGCTTTCAGCATTCTAGTTGGGCCTTAAATCCGGTCCAAACCAACCCAACTTCGGGCCCAGTTGGCCCCTAACAAAGTTGATGGGATTATCTCCCAATCCCAACTCCAGTTATGTGTTAACTACGCTTCCTAAGATATATTCTAAGCAAAATAAGTCCGGTTTCTTCCGGCGATCTTCCGGCGAACTTCCGACGATCTCTCGGCAATGTTCTGACGGACTTCCGGCAAGCTCTTGGACTTCATAACGATCTTCTTGGTGAGTTTCGACAAGCTTCTTTGG
>LVTN01002195.1:8765-29243 GCA_001649415.1 Musa itinerans
AGACACAGACCTACACCGAATTCTAGATTTTTTCTGTGATTCTAAGAGCTCAAATTTGTGTTAAGTCCAAAAGTTCTCCTCTTTTTGTTCTTCAAGTCTTGAGTTGTAAAGAGAGGAGAGAAAGGTTTTGTAAGGGTTGTCTCCTGAGCCCGTCAAAAGGAGTGAAATTGTAAAAGGGCCGTTGGCCTTCGCCTATTGAAGGAAGGCCTCTAGTTGACGTCGGTAACCTCGTTGGTAGAGGAAGCCAAAAGTGGAGTAGGTCAAGACTGACCGAACCACTCTAAACCTCTGGTTTGTTTTTATTTTGAGCACTTTATCATTACTGCAAACCTCCTACATAGCTACTGCTCTCTGCGTAATTTAGACGCAAACTACGTAATACTGCGTTTAGACGTAAAACTGTGTTTGGACGCAAACTGCGCTTAGACGCAATCTGCGCTTAGACGCAAACTGCGCTTAGACGCAAACTGCGCTTAGACACAAACTGAGCTTAGACGCAAACTGCGCTTAGACGCAAACTGAGCTTAGACGCAAACTGCGCTTAGACGCAAACTGCGCTTAGACGCAAACTGCGCTTAGACGCAAACTGAGCTTAGACGCAAACTGCGCTTAGATGCAAACTGCGCTTAGACGCAATCTGCATTTAGACGCAAACTGCATTTAGACGCAAACTGCGTAAACTACGCTTAGACGCAAATTGTGTTTGGACGTAAACTGCACTTAATCATAAGTGATCTTAGAATCGGCTTTTGCATCAAAATAGTCTTTATCGAACGAACGCAGCTTTCGTTTTAATCGCTGAAAGATTTCCGCTGCACTAATTCACCCCCCCCCTCTTAGTGCTCTCGATCCTTACAGTATGATGTGGACGGATGATCATGTACTGTGTGATGTGATTATTATTATTATTGGGGCCTACGAGCCTCCAATTTATTTCTCGTTTATTGTCGGGCCTATGTGCCTATGATTAAGTTGTAATTAGATAAGAAGGTACAGCGAGAGCGTATGATGTGGACGGATGATCATGTACTGTGTGATGTGATTATTATTATTATTGGGGCCTACGAGCCTCCAATTTATTTCTCGTTTATTGTCGGGCCTATGTGCCTATGATTAAGTTGTAATTAGATAAGAAGGTACAGCGAGAGCGTAGAATTGATAGCGGAACCCATAAGGCTGAGACGGATGATCGCAATGCATGAAGATGCGTTGAGATGCCAACGGTACCGACGATGATGATATGGACAATCACAGGGCATGGAGTTGCACCATTGCACACATAAATCTTGATGTGAGTGATCAAGCTCACTGGCTCTGGCTTGATCACATTAGGATATAGTCTATGATCATTTAGTGTGATTGCTCATATGATGTGTGATTGATTATACACCTACTAGATATGTATATATATTTGCATGCGATGTACATATATATTAAATATGCATGTATGTGACATGTTACATTAGGAGACCGAATCAAAATCCCCTCTTTCGATAATATTAAGTCGGCAAAATGTGAGATAATTAGATTAACCTATGTGGCCTTCCATCGTTATATGTAGGGACTGATTCTCGATGTAGGTTGAGTTGGTTAAGTCCTTTGAGGCTCACATATGTCATAATTAGAGATGTCACTAATGACCAAAGGACATGGTATGCTTGGTCGAGTCTCTAGAGGGTATATCATCGAATCAGACTCATCTTGTAACGAATGTGTTGACTTAACCAAACATCATGGTTGGTCGAGTCCCTCGAGATGATGATGGTTCAGAGGCCAAACAGGACGAGAATCATAAGGAGTTGAGGAGTTATGATTAGCAAGAGTTGCCTACCTTTTGAGCTTAGTATGATTGGTTGAGTCCCTCGAAGTTATACGAAGACGTTGAGTGGATCATGGTTCCCACTAGAAGTCTGTCGGAGACTTCCATTTTACGTGCTGAGGGTGTCGCGTGACTCGTCAGAAAAATAGTGGGAGTAGATTAAGATAAAAGTCCATATCTTATTTATTTATTTTTCTACAAAATCTATATGTTATTTATTTTTATTGCATCTTTATTTTTAGAAAATATCACTTTCTAATACCTTACGTGGTATACTTGATGTCAACCGCCTCATTGGTCTGAATTATATAAATTGACTCTGCAACTTGAGAATTGTTCTCACGACGGAGAAAATCACGTACTCCTTGATATAGTGATGCCTATGCCCGAGGAAGGGGTAAGTGATGATAAGATCACTCGCTATGTGAAGTACATAGATGACTCTACTCTTGCTCAGTATTACATGTTGGGCTCCATGACTCTTGAGTTACAAAGACAACATAAAAAGATGGATGTCAGATCCATTCTCTTACATGTTCGCAAACTATTTGAGGAATAGGGAAGAACTTAGCGATATGAGATATCCAAGAGCCTCTTCCGTGCTAGGATGACTATGGGGATACCGGTTCAAAACCATGTCCTAAAGATAATTGAGTGGATAGAGAAACTCACAAGTCTATGAATGGTCCTAGAGGATAACCTATGTGTGGATCTTGTGCTTCAGTCTCTACCAGATTCCTTTTCACAGTTCATAATGAATTTTAATATGAACAAACTTGAGGTGACTCTCCTTGAGATCCTCAATATATTGAGGGAGGCAGAGATCACTATCAAGAAAGAGAAGCCAACTGGAAAAGAAAAGGAAGGTAGAAAAGTCTCTTAAGAAAGGCAAGGGCATGGGCAGACCAGGTAAAGCAAAGGTTGCTAAGAAAAGACCCAATAAAGGACAAAGGCTAGTGCTTTCGTTATGACAAAGATGGGCACTAGAAGAGAAACCGCAAAGAGTTCCTTACAAAGAGGGCGAAATAGAAGCTTATAGAAGCTTCTAGTACATTCATGATCAGTCTCCATTTGTTAGATTCTTATGATAACACATGGGTATTGGATACCAATAGTGCTTATCATATTTGTAATTCATTGCAGGTTTTGGCAAGACCTAAGAGATTGGCAAGAGGTAAGATATACCTCAAGATAGGCAATGGAGCAAAAGTTATATAGTAGCTGTTGGTGAGGTCACCCTACATCTGCCTAGTAGAGCTATTATTACATTGGATGCATGTTATTTTGTTCCTTCTATTATCAAAAATATTATTTCTATTTCATGTTTGATAGTTAGTGGATATAAATTAATTTTTTAGAACAATGGTTATTCAATAATATTAGATGATGAGATCATCATGAGAGGAACATTGCATAATGGTTTGTTTATACTAGATACTACTCCACTTATCATGAATGTAAGTGTGTCCAAGAGGAAATGAGATGAGGTGAACGGAGTATACCTGTGGCATTGTAGGCTAGGTCACATCCATGAGGGAATGATTTAAAAGTTGCTAAAGGATGAATATCTAGATCCATTCGACTATGAGTCATATGTAACTTACAAGCCTTGCCTTCATGAAAAATTGACCAACTCTCATTTTAGTGGCATTGGAGAGAGAGCCACTAAGCTACTGGAACTCATACATAGTGATGTATGTGGACCCATGTCAATTCATGTCATTGGTGGTTACTTATACTTTATTACTTTTACTAATAGTTTCTCAAGGCATGGACATATGTAGTTGATGAAGTAAAAGTCCGAGGCCTTTAAGAAATTCAGAGAGTATAAGAATGAAGTGGAGAACCAGGCATGAAAGAGTAGCAAGACTCTTCAATCAAATCAAGGAGGTGAGTACTTGAGTACAGAGTTCACCTAGTTCCTTAAGGACCATGGGATTCTATTCTAATGGATACCTCCTTATACACCTCAGCTCAATGGTGTATCTGAAGGAGGAATTGTACACTGTTAGACATGGTGCGATCCATGATGAGCTTCGCCGACCTACCCATCTTATATTGGGGATATACCCTAGAGACCACAGCTTACCCTTTGAATAGAGTTCCAACTAAGTCGGTAGTGTCTACACCATATGAGATATGGAAATGGAAGAAGCTTGATCTTAATGTTGTTAAGATTTGGGGCTGCCCTGCCCACGTTAAAAGATACAACTCTGATAAGTTGAAATCGAGGATAGAGTGGTGCAAGTTGATAGGATACCCAAAGGAAACTTGTGGGTATTATTTCTATCATCCCGAGGATCAAAAAGTTTTTGTAGCCAAGAGAGCGCTATGTTCCTTGAGAAGGAATACATTCTTGGGCAGAGACAGTGGGAGCATGATAGAGTTGCACGAGGTTAGAGAACCTAGCTCAAGCACCACTCCATAGCCCGAGTTTGTTCAAGTACCTAGCACATAAGTTCTGGCTTTACATAGGTCCACCAGAGTATATTAAAGGAGATGATGTTTAGGATATTGATATTCAGACCTACAAGGAGGCTATTACGAGTATAGACTCTAGGAAGTGGCAAGAAATGATGAATTCTGAGATGGATTCCATGTACTCCAACAAGGTTTGGAACCTAGTTGATGCACTCGAGGGTGTTATACCCATTGATTGCAAGTGGATCTTCAAGAAAAAGATTGGAGTAGATAGAAAGGTAGAGACCTATAAAGCAAGGCTAGTGGCTAAGGGGTATCGTCAAATGCAAGGTGTTGACTATGACAAAACATTCTCACTTATAGTCATACTAAAATCCATCTGAATACTATTGGCTATTGCAGCACACTATGATTATGATATCTAGTAGATGGACGTGAAAACCATGTTCCTCAATGGCAACCTTGAGGAGGAGGTGTATATGATACAGCTAGAGGGATTCGTGTCCAAGGACTACCCAGATAAAGTGTGTAGGTTGCTTAGGTCCATTTATGGACTAAAGCAAGCTTCTCAAAGTTGAAACATAAGATTTAATGAGGCAATCAGATCTTATAACTTCGTTAAGAACGAAGATGAGCCTTATGTGTACATGAAGGTAAGTAGGAGCGCTATCACCTTCTTGGTATTATATGTGGATAACATCTAGATCATTGGGAATAATGTAGGAATGCTATCTACAGTAAAGGCTTGGTTATCTAGATACTTCTCCATGAACGACTTAGGGGAAGCATCCTATATCTTGGAGATTCAGATCTATAGAGATAGATCTAAGAGGATGCTTAGCTTGTCCCAATCTAGGTTCATAGATACCATTGTTAAAAGGTTTGACATGAAAATTTTCAAGAGATATCTCATATTGATAAGACATGGGATATCGCTTTCTAGGAGTATGTCCCCAAAGACTCCTGAATAAAGGGTGAACGTGGATAGGATACCCTATGCTTCAGCGATAGGGTTTATCATATATGTCATGCTATGTACCAGGCCTGATATAGCGCATGCTATGAGTGTCACAAGCAGGTATTAGGTGGATCCAAGCTTAGAGCACTGGAAAGCAGTAAAGTGTATCCTTAAGTACTTAAGAATGACTAAGGATCTTTTACTAGTATATGGAGGTAATAGCCTCAGGGTTAAAGGCTATATAGACTCGAGTTTCTAATCCGATGTCGATGATAGCATGTCGAATTCAGAATATATGTACACCCTGAATAGAGGAGTAGTATGCTGGAAGAGTTCCAAGAAAAATACTACCGCTGACAACCACAGAGGCAGAGTACATTATTGCAGCAAAGGAGGGAGTCTGGATGAAGAAGTTCATCATAAATCTGGGAGTCGTGCTATGCAGCAAGGAGCTTATTCCCTTATATTGTGACAATAACTGGGCGATTGCTCAAGCAAAGGAACGCATGTCTCAACAGAAGTCTAAGCACGTTCTGAGGAGGTTCTACCTAATCAGAGAGATCGTGACCCGAGAATATGTAGCAGTGGAAAGAGTTACATCCGAAGATAATATCGCAGATCCATTAATAAAATCGTTGTCTCATATTATCTTTAAGATCATAAGGGTTTGATGGGGATCAGATACAAAGGTGATTGACTTTAGGTCAAGTGGGAGATTGCTAGTCATAGGTGCCCTATAAGCCAATCACATGAGTGATGGCACGTGTGACTTGATATGCATTCTTTCTGATTATTATATTATTTAGCATTTTATCACTTTATATTACTTGTTGCATAAATATATTGTGATGTCCATGGATCTATACAATGGGAATCGAATCATGATGAGATCATGATAATGAGACCAATTCGCCTTTAAACACAGATCCTAAATAATCCTAGTCATGGGTTGCTTTAGAGGGACATCTAGATAACCAGACAAATTGGTATACTGTATACCCATACATATGATGGAAGTAGCTGGTCTCATAGCTGCTCATGTGGGAACAAATAAGTGCTCATTAGAGAATGAGTTCATTGATTGATCCACTCACGGAATGTTGAATGGTCGATGATGTCTTTTTATCATATAGTGATTTTGTCATCCCAATGGTATATTTAGTTCTCAGACTTGAGACACCAAGGATGTCCTATATGAGTACTCCATTCTTTGATATCGAACTTATAGGTCTAGAGGTTCCAAATCAAGCATAGCTGGTCATCGGGAGTGGTAGCTAACCTTACGAGGGCTATTGAGTATCGATAGAGGATCATCCACTCTTAGTGTCATGAGAGGAATATCACATATGTTCTTGCTTAAACAAATCCCTGACCAAGGTCATTCGGATTGCGAGAGAAAGAGTTCTCTGGGAGAATCCGATTAGAGCGAGACTCGAGTAGAAACTATATGGGCCTAACAGTACCATGCTCGGTATATGGTCTTTGGGGTATTAGATGGACGAGGGACTATAGATACATAGCAAATGAGGATATATATGTCCAAAAGATTGGATTCCCCTATATCGTCTAAGAACTGCGGTGTAGTGGTCTAGTACGTTTGTAGTCGATGAGTCGAGTGAATTATTATGGAGATAATAATTCACTGAGCCAGAAGAAATTTTAATAGTTATGAATCACGGCTAGCTCAATATTGGGCCTAGAGGATCACACACATATGATAGGTGTTGCGACAAGTAGAGGGTCGAATATGAGATATCCGCTGGAGTCCCTATATTATTGGATATCCAATAAGCCCCTGAATTATTGGATCCTATGGATGAGATCTAATAAGAGCTAATAAGAGATTATTAGGTAGAGACCCACTAATCTAAGAGACTTGGATAGTTGGATGGAGATCTAGTACATAATATGATAGGATTCATTATGGTTAAGTTAATAGAGGGCCTCTATAAATAGGAGGGAACCAAAGACTCATAGGCTAGGGGTTCCTTTTGGCTGCCTCCTCCTATTCTCCGCTCTCCCTCTCCTCCTCATATTGCAGCCCCTATTTGGGGTGTGTGGATAGCAAGAAGGGGCAGTCCCTTCTTAATTGCGTGGTGCGCGCGAGGAAGAGTTTTGGGCAGCGATTTGAGGAGCATCTTCACAGCCCCTGCCATGTGGATCACGGAGGATAGTTGACCTCTTTCATCCTCTCCCATAGATCTGTAGGTTTTCAGGGATATACGATCTCCCTAGGTATTACATGTAGATTTTCATTTTCGTGAGTTTTTGCACACTAACTTTTTCATGACGATGGAACTTTCTTTTCTGTGGAAATTCTGGGATTTTATTTCTTGGTTCTTCCATTGCGCATGTGATGTTGCCCTAGATTTCCTAGCACAGAGATCCAACACACTTCATATAGCTTACTAGCCGAAACAAAATGATTTTGAAAATGCTTTATGTTTAATGAAATCATGCTTGATGATTTAATGATTTAATTATGTATGATGATTTAAAGTAATGATGATTTTTTTTATTGTGGTTTATTAATCTTGATTATTTCTATGATGAAGCTTGTTTTTCAGTTTTTAAACATTGATGTATGTTTTTATTTGGCATAAAAGACAAAGACTTGCTTGCATAAAATAAATCACATAAATTGAAACACATAAAATGGGGAATGCACCTCTTTTGAAAATGTCTTTATTTCTAAAACTTATCAAGTTTTTCAATCCATGTATATTATTATTTTTTGAATCTCTTGAATTATGAAAGTGATTTTGATGATATGAATTTGAATGAGTTATTATTCAAATCATGATCTTTATATCTTGATAATTATAACTTGAGATTTTTTCGAGATCGTTCACCATGATTCTTTCATTTTATTAAAGAGAATTATCCAAATGAATTATGATTTCTCTTTTGATTTCTTGGAATTATAAATTAGATTTTTTTTATGAATCATTGATTTATTTCCTCTTTCACTAAAATGAAGATTTGTCAAAATGAATCATGTCTTTGGGTATTCACGAATTGACCCTTCTTGATCTTTCATATTAATAACTTTCATGTCATGATTTTCATATGACTCATTTGTATTTATGTTATGATTAGAATATTGATACAAAAGAAAGCAAAAAGTGCTAGCTTGAATATTAAACTTAGGCATGTTAAATTCTCGATTTCTCAAAATTTGATGCTTGATATCTTTTATGAATCAAAATCCTTATTCTCCTATGTTTACTTTTGTTAAAGAGAATAGCTATAAATCATGATTTTTCTCTTGATTTATCAAAATTCATGAATTAAAACTTCCTTTGAATATTGCCTGGTATTTGATCTCCTAAGATTTATTTTTGCTATTTACAAAAGAAGAGTCTTATCAAAATGAATCATGACTTGATCCTTCATGATTTTTGATATTGATATCTTTAAATATATTTGCAATTGGTTGTATACCTTATGTCATGTTTGAAAATTGATGTAAAGGAAAAAGATTTATAATATTGTATTATTCCCTTCCTTTGGATAATGACAAAGGGGGAGAAAGATTGCTAATTTACACATTACAAAAGGAATTACTAGCTTACAATCTCAAGCAAAAGTACTATCTTACCCATCTCTAAGAAGCTATAAAATTGCACATTGCAAAAGGAAGCAAGAATTACTAACCTACACATGTCAAGAGAAGCGAAAGTGCAAATTTGCATATCTCAAGAAGTAAAATTTATAAACTTGCACAACTTAAAATTATTACTAGGTTGTATGTTGTAAAATTTGCTGGTTGCATTTCTCCTTTTTGTTGATGACAAAGGGGGAGAAGATATGATGATGAGTTGAATCATGCATGGTAGGATGTGCTTTTATGTTTTTAAAACATTACATGATTTTTTGAATTTAAAGGTTATATCAATGTAGCATATTGATCAGGGTTATATAATTTATACTCCATCATCAATTGATTGTTATCATAAAAAAAGGGGGAGATTATTGAATCTCAAATTTTGATAATGAAATCAATTGATGAGTTTTGCGATCTAATCTACGTTTTGAATGACGCTAGACTAACTTCGATCAGAAAAGGTAAATTGATTAAAGTAGGAGGAATCGGACGTTGGGCTAGAGTTGACCATGTCAGGAGATTGGATGTCAGGTTGGAGGATCGGTCAACGTGCTGAAAGAAGGACTTCGTATCGTGAGTTTGGGCATTGAGCTAAAGGATTGGACATTATGCCAAGGAGATTGGAAGTTGCAAGAGTAAACATGCCGATTGGGCAATACAACGAATGAGATGACGATGCGCCGAAGGATCGGATGAAGCGCTGGAAGAACTAATAACATGCCGGACAATATATGATTCGTGCTTTGTAATAATTTGTCTAGATTGAGTTAGTCTAGATCTAATTGAGTCGGTATTGGGTTGAAACAATGTCAACTCAATTATGGGCCAATTGAGCCTAAATTAGGGTTGAATTGGGCCTATTGTTTGGCACATTCAGTGTCTTGTAGCAAGTTCTAGCGGTGGTATTACCCAGACTAGGCGATGGTACCACCCAAACATAGTCTTCAAGACTGTGTCAGGTAGTGGTACCACTAGATTGGGCGGTGGTACCACCTAGTGTCAAAGAGTATTGGTGGTGGTACCGCCAATACATTGAAATCTCGAGGATTCAAATTTTTTGCTCCAAATTTGAATCCATTTAGGGCCTATAAAAACCCCACTCATCCCTACTCAATGAACATAAGAATTAAGAGCAAACGAAAAGAAAACACTATTGTAATATTGTGAGAACTCCTCTCAAGTTCTAAGTATTGGGTGAAATTTAAGAGAGGGGTGAGTGGTTGTAAAGGTTATCTCCTAAACCTGTGAAAAGGAGAAAAAGAGTTGTAAGTGAGTAGTTGGTCTTTGCTCATTAAAGGAAGACCGATAGTGGACATTGATGGCCTCAATGGAGGAGGAATCGGGAGTGGACGTAGGTCACAACGATCGAACCACTATAAAATTGGTGTACATTTTCTTGTTGCTCTTCATTACTATTGTTTTCTGCCTTAATTACTTATCACTCTTATTCTAAGTTAAGCACACTTTCAATATCTTTTCTGATATGTTTTTATCAAGTCGAAAGTTTTGAATCGATATTGTTTTTACGATAGCACTAATTTACCCATCCTCTTAGTGCCAACTTGATCATAATATGATCTCTATTTGAGATAATGGTAACTAGCACCCCATGATATCGAATAATCTCCTTAATATATAAGCTTGCTAGTTTGTCCAATGAATACTTTTTATTAACAGAGAGGAAGTGAGCTGATTTAGTAAATCTGTTTACTGCTACCTAAATTCCATCATATCCTTTCACAGTATTAGGTAATCTTGTCACAAAATCTATAGTAACTTGCTCGCACTTTCACTTAGGAATTGAAATCCTTTATAATTTTCCCACAGATACTTGATGTTCTGCCTTTACCTATTAACATATTAGATATTTACAAACTCGGCTATATCTCTCCTTATACCATGCCACCAATAGTTTTGACGTAAATCCCAATACATTTTGGTAATCCCAAGATGGATATTAAATTTTGATCTATATGCCTCTTCTAATAATTGCATCTTTATTGGATGACTTTCGGAAATACAAAGTTGGTTGTAGAATGTAATAGAACCATCTTCGACTTGGAGGAATTCGGGTCTAGATCCTTAAGCTATCTCCTTAACTATCATCTAAAGATATGGATCTTCCTTCTGACTTTCTTTAATCTTTTCTACCAAATATGATTGTGCTATCAAACACATAAGAAAACTTTTATTTGTCTCTGATAAAAGTTTCAGTTTTAAGTCTACCAACTCTATCATTATAGAATTCCTTTGAATATTCATATAGGCTACAAGACTTAAAGTATTTCTGCTTAAGGCATTAGCAACTACATTAGCCTTCCCAAGATAGTAGTTGATATTAAAATCATAGTCTTTTAGAAAGCCCAACCATCTTTTTTGTCTCATATTTAAATCTTTTTGTGTGAAAATATACTTGAGACTCTTATGATCTGTGAAGATTTCAAAAGTCTGTTCATAAAGATAATACCTCTAAATTTTTAGTGCAAAAATGATAACTACAAGCTCTAAGTCATGAGTGGGATATTTCTTCTCATGAGGCTTTAATTGTCTAGATGCATAAGCAAATACCCTCCTATTTTATGTTAAAACACAACCAAGTCCTTATAATGAGGCATCACTTACATTGCAAAACCTTCCCCCCCTTGAAGGAATCACCAAAATAGGAGCACTAGTTAATTTCTCCTTCAATTCTTGAAAACTTCTTTAACATTTATTGTCCTACATAACCTTTATATTCTTTTATGTTAACTTGATCAAGGGTGCTGCTATTTTTTAGAAGCCTTCTATGAATCTTCTATAATATTCAACCAATCCCATGAAGCTTCTAATCTCCGAAACGTTAGAAGGTTGCTTCCATTTTATTACAGTTTCAATCTTGTAGGGGTCAACAGATATACCCGCACTCGAAATTACATGACCGAGAAGCATAACTTCATTGAATCAGAAAATTACACTTGCTCAATTTGGTATATAGTTTCTCTTGTCTTAGGACTTCAAGAACTGTCTTAAGATGGTGTTTTGATAGGATCCCTTAGGATCCTTTTATTTTCTAAGCTTTTGAATAATGTTTATTGAGTCTATTTAGTTTAGTTAGAGTCAGGTAGAGGTTTATTTAATATTTATTTATTATTAAGAGTCCAAGTCCTAGTGGACTCTAGGTGGAACTCTATAAATAGTGATATAATCCTTTCTTTTTGGAATCAATGAATCAATCAATGAATCAATGAATCAATCAATCAATGAAATATTATTCCAGTCTATGGACAAACCCTAGGAGGTTGATCCCCTCGAAGTGATCATACATTTCTCTTCCTTCTTTTACGATAAGACTTTAGGGTCTTATCCTCTCGAAGCGATCATCCCTTTCTCTTCCTTCTTTTACGATAAGATTTTAGGGTCTTATCATTTGGTATCAGAGCAGTGATCCTCACTGCAGTTATCTTCATCTTCAAAAAAAAAAAAGAGAGAGAGAAGAAGAAGCCGCAGCCACTTGTGTTTCCCCTACTTCCTACCAGCCCACCCACCACCGCTGCTCTCCAGTCACTTATCACTGCTGCTGCTGCTTCCCGACCGACAGACCATCGCCGCCCCACTTCTTGGCCAGAGTACACCGGCGCCTGTCGCCTCCCACCCAAGCCACCACCGCTGCCAGGAGACGATGCCCCGTCCCACCGCCGCCCCGCTCCCTGGCCAACGATGACCGTTGCCCGCCTCCCAGCCGTGACCCTCGTTACCTCCTTCTCCATCGCCACCCACCTCCCCTTGGGTCGCAACCGCAGCTGTAGTCACTTGACCTCCCCTCCTCGTGGTGACTAAAACAGGGCAACCGAGAAAGGGCCACCGCCACTATTCCCAGCCAGTGGACCACCCCCTGGCAGCGCCTAGTCTCGGCGACCCTTTGTTGCTCCTCGCCCTCAACGACCTTGCTCCCAACTACACCGCCACTACTTCCTCTCCTCCACCAGCATCAACAATAGAGCATCCTCTACTACTGCAGCCGCCGGACCATCCGCTGCCTTTTGACCTTGTCAACACTACTGCAACCACCCAGCCTTCAACCTGCATGCAGCCTCCCAGCCCTCAGCCAGTAACCTCCCCTCCTCATTGCGTCGTAACCACCATAACCACATCTTCTCCCATCTGAAGCCCATCTAGTCGAAAGGGGCCCCTGCTTCCCTTGCTTTCGGCCAGCCCCACCGCCGCCGCTGCTTTCCAGTCAATGACCACCGTCGTCGCCGCTCCTTGGCTAGCAGCCTTCCCTCCTTGCTGCTCCACCCTGCTCGAGCGAGAAGGACCATGGCTGCTACTTCCCGACCAGTGGACCAACCCCCTTGTCGCTTCTACTATCGGCGACGCTGCCCCTAGCCACACCACCATTGCTGCCTCCTAGCCCTCAATAGCAACGATCCCTCCACATAGTGATCACAACAAGCATCGCTGCAATCGCTTGACCACCCCTCCTCGTGATGATCAAAACAAGGCAACCATGACTGCTGCAGCCATTGTCGTTTCCTCAACCGCACATGATCCCTCGGCGTCACTAGTGCCTCCTTTCATAGTACGACAGAGACAGAGCAACGTTGCCTTTCATCCCTGCATCCTCACAACAACCCTTCATTCCCATAGTGCTGCCCGCTGCCCCTAGTTGCACCACCATCACTGCCTCCCAGCCCTCAACAGCAGCGATCCCTCCACGTAACGACTACAATAAGCATCGTTGCCTCCCAAGCAACGATCGCAACTACATCCACACATCCTCGTAGTAACCCTTCATTCGCACAGTGCTGCCATCGACTGCATCACAACAACAGCACCGAATATGGCAGATTTGCAATCTTATGCAATGGCCATCGATAACTTAGTGAAAGCACAAATAGAAGCATTGGAAATCAAAATTGAGAATCGGCTATAAGAAACACTTACTGATTTCAAAAAGAGCCTACTAGAGAGCCTCAGTAAATTTCAACATGATGGGAAGCTCGCCAAAATTTGTCAGACTTCTATAGTGTTAGAATATCATAGCAGATTTGAACGATTGTGAAATCAAGCCAGAGATTGGTTTGAACGACAACTGGTGAGAATATTTATTGAAGAACTTAATCCAGATATCTGGTGTGAAGTTAGGACTCATCAACCCCGCACAATAATAGTTGTGATGTCATTCGCACATCTACATGAGAAAAAAATTAGCAAGGAAAATCATGGAAACAGAAGTGACAACAACTAGATGATTAGCAAGCCACCCGCCCCATCTATTCCCAACCAAAACCTTGACACCTGAAGACTAACCCAAGAAGAACTCAAGGAAAGATCAGCAAAGGGTTTGTACTATGATGAAAAGTGAAAAGTGGAGCACCGATGTAAACAAGGGCAACTTTTGATGATTGAACCAATTGGAGAGGAATCAGAAGCTAAGAATGTGGACTCCGATCATGAAGGTATAGATTCTAATGAAGATGTTGGACCTACCATACATACAATGCATGCATTAACCGACTACTCTAACCTGCAAATTATGAAAGTTGGCAGAACTCTAGAACATCAACATATTATAGTTTTGATTAATACTAGTAGCACTAATAATTTCATGGACAGTGAGATGTTAAATCTCGAATTTTGATGATGAAACTAATTGATAAGTGTTTATGTTTTAATCTGCGTTTTGAGTGATGCAGGATGCTTCGATCAGGATAAGACAATTAAAGCAGGAAGAATCATGTTGGGCTGGAGGAAAACATGTAAAAAGATTGGATGTCGAGCCGGAGGATCGGTCGACGTATCGACAGAAGGCTTTGGGTCATGGATTCGGGCATCGGGCCAAGAAGAGCGGATATTGGACCAAGGATATCGGAGTTGCAAAGTCAACTGGCCGATTGGGCAATAAGCCGCAAGAGAGGATGATGCGCCAAAGAATCGAACAAAGCGTTGAGGGACTAATGACATGCCAGACAACATGATTAATATTTAGTATTAATTGTCTAGATCAAAGTGTATTTTTACATGTGCAGGATTAACTACGATAGCAAGGCATAAAGAAAAATGAAGTCTCGGAGTCAAGGACACGATTTCGTTGGGAGTTCAAGAGTTCGTCGGAAGTCCAGACGTTTGTCGGAAGTTCTGTAGGAACCAGCCGAGAAGTCTAGGAGCTTGCCATAGAAGCTCGTCGGAACTCGTTAAGAAGATCGTCGTGAAGTCTAGGAGCTTGCTGGAAGTCCGTCGGAACATTGCCGGGAGTTTGTCGGAAGTTCGTCGAAAGATCGCTGGAAGCTCGCCGGAAGAGCAATTGACGTACCGAAACTAGAAAGCTTAGAATATGTCTTAGGAATCGTAGTTAGCATATAATTGGAGTTGGGATTGGGAGGTAATCCCATCAACTCTGTTAGGGGCCAACTAGGCCCGAAGTTGGGCTGGTTTGGGCCGGATTCAAGGCCCAACCAGGATGCTAAAAGCCTAGCCGATGGTGGCACTGCCTAGGAGACTCAGTCTCCCAAGTGGTCTGGGCGGTGGTACCGCCGGCAGCAAATGCTGCCAGCGGGGGTACCACCCCTGTCAGGCGGTGGTACCGCCATAGCTCGGTCTCCGAGCTCTGTTAGGCGGTGGTACTGCCCAACGGTAGTGTCAGTGTCAGATTGACACTAGCAGTGGTACTGCCATAGCTCGGTCTCTGAGCTCTGTCTGGTGGTAGTACTACCCAGCGCAGTGTAAGTGTCAGACTGACACTAGCGGTGGTATCGCCCAATGCAAGCGGTGGTACCGCCCGTACCCAGGAAACCCGGGATGAGATATTTTTAGGCTCCAAGTTTGAATCAACTTGAGGCCTATAAATACCCCTCTCATCTTTGGTTAACACACACAAGTATTAAGAGTAAAAAAGAGTGAAACGCTGCTGTAATCTTATGTGAAACTCCTCTTAAGGTTCTAAGTGTTAGAATAGTTTGAGAGAGGAGTAAGTGGGGGTGTAAGGGTTATCTCATAAACCCGATAAAAGGAGAATCGAATTGTAAAAGGTGGTTGGTCTTTGCCTATTGAAGGAAGATCGATAGTGGATGCCGGTGGCCTCGACGAAAATGGAATCGGCGGAGTGGATGAAAGTCACGACGACCGAACCACTATAAAATCTGATTTGCATTTACTTTCTACAAATTACATTAACTGCAAACTGCCTTCAATATGCTCTTACTTCACTTTCAAAGTTAAGCATTTCCGAGTTTGGTTTTTAATGTATGAAAAGATTTTCAGAACCGACGTAATTTTACCGCTGCACTAATTCACCCCCGCTCTTAGTGCCGACTCTTGATCCTAACAATTGGTATCAGAGCCTTGTTTTCTCATTTAGTTTAACACCCAAAGAGAAATGACTCTTTTCGGCTTTCAAGAGGGTCACTCTCTCATTCATATTGGAAAACTCGAATGAGAGTTTTCTTACTTTCTTTGGATTTGAACTTATGGAACATTATCGAATCCGGTTTTAAAATGTCTTCTCTTCCAATAAACTATTAGAATGATTTGGAGAAGATGTTTTCTTTAAATGCTAGAGCTATGAATGCTCTATTTTGTGCCTTAGATAAAACTGAGTTTAATTGAATTTCTCTGTGCGAAACGACTTTCGATATTTGGCACACTCTTAAAATCACACATGAAGGCATTAGTAAAGTTAAAGATTCGAAAATCAACTTTTTAATGCACGATTTTGAACTTTTTCGAATGAAGCCGAGTGAAACCATTGTTGACATGTACACCCATTTTACGGATGTCGTCAATGGTTTAAAAGCACTTGGTAGAAGGTTTTCAGATTTTGAACTTGTAAACAAAATTTTACGTTCTCTTAATAAGAGTTGGGATCTGAAAGTAACCGCAATACAAGAGGCTAAAAACCTAAACAACCTACCACTTGAAGAACTAATTGGGTCTTTGATAACCGATGAAATGATGAATGTGGCACTTGACGAACATGAGAACCACCTTCCAAAGGACAGGAAGGATTTTGGATTTAGAACAATTGAAGACCACTCGAGCATAAGCTCAAGTGATGGTTGTTGAATCTCGTATTTTGATGATGAAACCAATTGATAATTGTTTATGTTTTAATCTACGTTTTGAGTGGCGCAGGATGCTTCGATCAGGATGAGATAATTAAAGTAAGAAAAACCATGTTGTGCCGGAGGAAAACATGTAAGAAGATTGGACATCGAACCGGAGGATCGGTCGATGTATCGACAGAAGGCTTCGGGCATCGAACCAAGAAGAGCGGATATTGCGCCAAGGATATCGGAGTTACGGAGTCAATTGGCCGATTGGGCAATAGGCCGCAAGAGAGGATGATGCACCGAAGAATCGGACGAAGCATCGAGGGACCAATGACATGCCGGACAAATAGATTAATGCTTAGTATTAATTGTCTAAATCGAAGTGTGTTTTACATGTGCAGGGTTAACTACGATAGCAAGGCATAAAGCAAAATGAAGTCTTGGAGACAAGGACGCGATTTCGTTGGGAGTTCGAGAGTTTGTCGGAAGTCCGGACGTTCGTCAGAAGTTCTGTCAAAACCAGCCGAGAAGTCTCAGAGCTTGCTAGAGAAGCTCATCGGAACTCACCAAGAAGATCGTCGTGAAGTCCAGGAGCTTGCCGGAAGTCCGCCGGAACATTGCCGGGAGTTCGTTGGAAGTTCACCGGAAGAAACCAAGACATAGGGACTTGTTTGGCTTAGCAAATGTCTTAGGAATCGTAGTTAGCACGTAATTGGGTTTGGATTTGGGCTAACCCAATTAGGGGCCAGTTAAGCCCATGTAAGGACTATGTTGGGCCTAATGAGAGGCCCAAACAGTGCCCTAAGAAGTGGCACTATCATGGCATGGTCTTCGAGACTGTGTCAGGCGGTGGTACCGCTAGTCTGGGTGGTTGTACCGCCCCTGGCAGGGTGCCAAGCATTGGTATCACCAATCTGGGTGGTAGTACCGCCTAGCACAACATCCCAAGCGATGGTACCGCCAGACTGGGTGGTGGTACCGCCTAGTGCAATGTCAGTGTCAGACTGACACTAGCAGTGGTACCGCCCAACGTAGTCGGTGGTACCGCCCGGACCCAGGAAACCCGGGATGAAATGTTTTTAGGCTCCAAGTTTAAATCAACTTGAAGCCTATAAATACCCCTCTCATCCCTGGTTAACACACACAAGCATAAAGAGTTTAAAAGTAAAGAAACTCTACTGTAATTTCTTGAGAAATTTCCTCCACTCTAAGTTTAGAATTCTGCAAGAGGAGTGTGAGTGCTTGTAAGGGTTGTCTCATAAACCCGTGGAAAGGAGAAGAGGGGTGTAAGAAGGAGGTTGATCTTCGCCTATTAAAGGAAGATAATTAGTGGATGCCGGTGGCCTCGATGAAAGAGGAATCGGAGGAGTGGATGTAAGTCACGACGACCTAACCACTATAAATCGGTTTACATTTACTTTCTACTATTTATCTTAACTGCAAACTGCCTTTCTTACTTTGCATCAAATATGTTTTCGTACACTTTCAAAGTTAACATCTTTACGAAACTGGTTTTATCGCAATGAAGTTTTTGAAGATGTGATTTTACCGTTGCACTAATTCACCTCCCCGCCCTCTTAGTGCCGACCTCGGACTCTTGATCCTAACAATTGGTATCAGAGCCTCGTTTTCTCTTTTGGTTTAACACCCAACAAGAAATGGCTCTTTTCAGATTTCAAGAGGGTTACTCTCTCATTCGTCCTCCCTTTTTCAATGGAACATACTACATTTATTGGAAAACTCTCTCATTCGTCCTCCCTTTTCGTTGAATCTCGATTTATGGCATATAGTCGAATTCGGTTTTCAAAAGTCTTCTCTTCCAATGAACCATTGGAATGATTTGGAGAAGAAGGCTTTTTCTCTAAATGCAAAGGCTATGAATGCTTTATTTTATGCCTTAGATAAAAAGAAATTTAATCGGGTTTCTTTGTGCGAAATGACTTTCGACATATGGCACACTCTTGAAATCACACACGAAGGCACTAGCAAAGTTAAAGATTTGAAAGTCAACTTTTTAATGTATGATTTTGAACTTTTTCGAATAAAGCCAAGTGAAATCGTTGTTGACATGTACACCCGTTTTACGGATGTCATCAACGGTTTAAAAGCTCTTGGTAAAAGTTTTTCGAATTTTGAACTTGTGAATGAAGTTTTGTGCTCACTTTCTAAAACTTGGGATTTAAAAGTAACCGCTATTCAAGAATAAAAAAACTAAGAAGTTGCACCGTCGTGGCACAATCTTCGAGACTATGTCAGGCGGTGGTACTGCACAACACAACATCCCAAGCGATGGTACCACCAGACTGGGCAGTGGTACCACCCAGTGCAGTGTTAGTGTCAAACTGACACTGGCGGTGGTACCGCCCAACATAGGCGATGGTACCACTCGGACCTAGGAAACCCGGGATGAGATATTTTTAGGCTCTAAGTTTAAATTAACTTGAAGCCTATAAATACCCCTCTCATCCCTGGTTAACACACACAAGCACAGAGAGTTTAAAAGTAAAGAAATACTGCTGCAATCTCTTGAGAAATTTTTTCCTCCACTCTAAGTTTAGAATTCTGTAAGAGATGAGTGTGTGTGCTTGTAAGGATTGTCTTCTAAACTTGTAAAAAGGAGAAGAGGGGTGTAAAATGGTAGTTGTCGCTTATTAAAGGAAGATCGTTAGTGGATGCCGGTCGCCTCGATGAAAGTGGAATTGGAGGAGTGGATGTAGGTCACGACGACCGAACCACTATAAATCGATTTACATTTATTTTCTATTATTTATCTTAACTGCAAACTACCTTCCTTACTTTGCATCAAATACGTTTCCGTACGCTTTCAAAGTTAACATCTTTACGAAACCGGTTTTATCGCAACAAAGTTTTTGAAGACATGATTTTACCGCTACACTAATTCACCGCCCCCCCCCTCTTAGTGCCGACCTCGGACTCTTGATCCTAACAATGGTGAACTTGAACTCACTAAGAAATTTAAAAAGTTCATAAAACAAAAATTAAAGAATAAAAAGAATGAAACTACTTGCTATGAATGCAAGAAGAGGGAAGCACATTGGGATGAATCGAGCTCATCTGAAGACGAGAAGAAAATCAACAAAGGGGAGGTTGCAAACTACGCCTTAACGGCTTTCAACGATGAGGTAATCAAAACTCTCTTAATTTATTTCGAAATTATATGATGCTTTTCATGATGCATTTTTTTTTAATTTAGTTTAAAATATATATTTTTTTCTTCAAAATTGCATATTTAATAATGCAATGAATTAGGAATCATGCTTATCCTTCTAGTAATTTTTTGAAAATGGTCATGAAAATTGTATGTTTTATGAAAATATAATAAAATGTTAATCTAATACTTGCACACCAAATATAATTAATCTTATGTATGTGTTTAATAAGAAATAATATGTATCTTGATAATTTTCGATTTAGATTGAAAATGATTTGTCTAATGAAACCATACTTGATGTCTTAATGAAAATGTTAAGAGGTTTGATATCATGCTTAATATGAAATTGTGCATACCTTGAAAACTTGAAACCATGTTTTGATGTCATGCCCAAAGTAGTGATACATAATGATCATGCTTAATAAATTTATATTTTAAAATTATGTATGATGATTTTAGTGATTTATGGACTAT
>LVTN01002195.1:29461-42062 GCA_001649415.1 Musa itinerans
AAATGTTGATTTAATGATTTAATGTTTGGTATCATGAATGCTTTAATATCATGCATGGGAGTAATGATGAAGGTTTTGAACACAAATGTTTGTATCATTTTTTATGATTTTACATTTTGAAATTATGCATGATGAGTTGAAGTGATTTGGTTTAATTGTATGAATCAATAATCTTTTTGTCAAATGAATCATGATTTTCTTTAATTCTTGATTTATAACTTGAGTTTTCTTCTTGAATCAAGATTGTTTCCTATCATGCTTTCTATTTACAAAAAGAAGAAACTTATCAAAAATAATATATGATCTTTTGACATTCATAACTTGATTTTTCATCTTTGTTATTTATCCTTTGTCATGATTTGAAAATTATTGTAAAGGGAAAAAGAGATATAAAATTGTATTCTTCCCTACTTTATAACAATGATAAAGGGGGAGATAGCTAGCTTGCACAAGTCAATAAGATGCAAAAACTTATTGCTAGCTTGCACATCTAAAAAGAAGATGCAAACATACTTCATGTAGCTTGCTTCATGTAAAACATTGTATCTTGTTAGCTTGTTATCTTGTATTATTTTTTAAAAACTTGCTAGCCTTCATACTTCAAAGAGAAATAACACTTGTCAAATTGCTTGCTTGTATGTTGTAAAATAATATAAAATTTTGCTAGCCTGCACTTTGCAAAGGAAGAAAAAATGGCACTTCTCAAAAGAAAAGAAAGAGCTTGCTATCTTGAAAATCACTAGTTTGCCTATCTTAAAAAGCAAAAATACAAACTTGCAAAATTTGCAATCATGCACATCTTTAAAATTAACGATGATTTGGTGATTATGCATGTTGTAAAGTGATATAAAATTGCTAGCTTACACTTTATAAAATGATGAAAAATTTTGCTAGCTTGTATGTTGTAGAACATGCTATCTCACTACCTTGCATATATAAAACTAGATAGCTTGCATGTTCTAATATGATGTAGCACTTGCTAATTTTATGCTAGCTTGAATGATAAAACATGAGATTGTTTATAATGCAAATTTATTGTTCTCATGATGTGTAAATTGAAATAAAAGGAAATGAATTATACCATTGTATTGTTATTCCCCTCTTTTTGCCAATGACAAAGGGGGAGAAAGAATTGCTAATATGCATATCTCTAAAGAGAAAAATTGCTCGCTTGCACTTCTCAAAGAGAAGAAAGAACGATGCTATCTTGAGAATTTTGCTAAGTTACACATTTCAAGAAAATGCAAAAATGATGCTATCTTATACATTTAAAAAAACTTGCTAGTTTGAACATCGTAAAGAAAAGCAAATATGCCAACTTGCACATCCTTAAAGTTGCTAGCTTACAAATTACATGATGATAAAAATGGAGATTATGTTTATTATGCAATGAGTTGAACTTGTATTTCTAAACATTTGAAAGTTACACATCTCCTTTTTGTTGATGATAAAGGGGGAGAAGTATGATCATGTTATGCATGATGACGTGTTACAATGACTTGAATTCAGCTTGAATTCAAGGTTCTATCAATGCCATATTGATAGGGGGAGTTTGTTTAAACTCCAGGAGTTAAGGTTAACTCCGTCATCGATTAGTTATCATCATCAAAAAGGGGGAGATTATTGAATCTCGGATTTTGATGATGAAACAAATTGATAAGTGTTTATGTTTTAATCTATGTTTTGAGTGATGTAGGATGCTTCGATCAGGATGAGACAATTAAAGCAGGAAGAATCATGTTGGGTCAGAGGAAAACATGTCAGAAGATTGGACGTCGAGCCGGAGGATCGGTCGACATATCGACAGAAGGCTTCGGGCCATAGATTCGGGCATCGGGCCAAGAAGAGCGAATATTGCGCCAAGGATATTGGAGTTGCGGAGTCAATTGGCCAATTGGGCAATAGGCCGCAAGAGAGGATGATGCGTCAAAGAATCAGACGAAGCATCGAGGGACCAATGACATGCCGGACAACATGATTAATGCTTAATATTAATTGTCTAGATCAAAGTGTGTTTTTACATGTGTAGGATTAACTATGATAGCAAGGCATAAAGCAAAATGAAGTCCCGGAGTTAAGGACACGATTTCATTGGGAGTTCAAGAGTTCGTCGGAAGTCCAAACATTCATCGGAAGTTCTGCAGGAACCAGCCGAGAAGTCTAGGAGCTTGCTAGAGAAGCTCATCGAAACTCGCCAAGAAGATTATCGTGAAGTCCAGGAGTTTGCCGGAAGTTCATCAGAAGAGCAATTGACGTACCAGAACTAGAATGCTTAGAATATGTCATAGGAATCGTAGTTAGCACATAATTGGAGTTGGGATTGGGAGGTAATCCCATCAACTCTGTTAGGGGCCAACTAGGCCCGAAGTTGGGCTGGTTTGGGTCGGATTCAAGGCTCAATCAGGATACTGAAAGCTTGGCCGGCGGTGGCACCGCTTGGGAGACTCAGTCTCCCACGTGGTTTGGGTGGTGGTACCGTCTAGACTAGGCGGTGGTACCACCGGCAGCAAATGCTGCCAATGGTGGTGCCACCCCTGTCAAGCGTTGGTACTGCTAGAGCTCGGTCTCCGAGCTCTGTCAAGCGGTGGTACTGCCAGACTGGGCGGTGGTACCGCCCAACATAGTTTCAGTGTCAGACTGACACAGGCGGTGGTACCGCCCAGTGCAGGCTGTGGTACCGCCCGTACCTAGAAAACCTAGGATGAGATATTTTTAGGCTCTAAGTTTGAATCAACTCAAGGCCTATAAATACCCCTCTCATCCCTGGTTAACACACACAAGTATTAAGAGTAAAAAAGGAAAGAAACGCTGCTGCAATCTTGTGTGAGCTCCTCTCAAAGTTCTAAGTATTAGAATAGTTTGGTGAGTGGGGGTGTAAGGGTTATCTCCTAAACCCGATAAAAGGAGAATCGAGTTCTAAAAGGTGGTTGGTCTTTGCCTATTGAAGGAAGACCGATAGTGGATGCCGGTGGCCTCGACGGAAGAGGAATCGACGGAGTGGATATAGGTCACGACGATCGAACCACTATAAAATCTGGTTTGCATTTACTTTCTGCAAATTACGTTAACTGCAAACTGCCTTCATTACGCTCTTACTTCGCTTTCAAAGTTAAACATTTCCGAGTTCGGTTTTCAATGTACGAAAAGATTTTTAAAACCAACGTCATTTTACCGCTGCACTAATTTACCCCCTCTCTTAGTGCCGACTATTGATCCTAACATAAGACTGTTTATCGATTGGCCCACCACATTGAAGGCTATGATAGATTCGAAGTAAAGATCATTAATGGATGGCTTTTAATTTGTGATAGCAAATGTTCAAAGATAAAATTAATTATACAAGGCCAGGAGTTTCTTGCAATGATTACTACACAAAAAGACTGACCTATTGCTTACACTATCAAAAAGTAAAGATCATACTTACTTGATCAACGTGTTGTGATGCGTTACAGATAGCCTATGATTGAAGTATTGAAAGAGAAGCTCCTCAAGTTTGATATTGCTTAGCCTTGAGGATAAGGCTGATTTAAAGAGGGAGGAATTGTTATGATCTCTTTATTTTCCAAGCTTTTGAATAATGTTTATTGAGTCTGTTTAGTTCAGTTAGAGTCAAGTAGATGTTTATTTAATATTTATTGATTATTAAGAGTCCAAGTCCTAGTGGACTTTAGGTGGAACTCTATAAATAGTGATGTAACCCTTTCTTTTCAGAATCAATCAATCAATCAATCAAATATTATTCCAGTCTATGGACAAACCCTAGGAAGTCAATCCCCTCGAAGTGATCAAGGAGACCGATCCCCTCGAAGTGATCAAGGAGGCTGATCACCTCGAAGTGATCAAGGAGGCCGATCCCCTCGAACTGATCATCCATTTCTCTTCCTTCTTTTACAATAAGACTTTAGGGTCTTATCCCCTCGAAGCGATCATCCCTTTCTCTTGCTTCTTTTACGATAAGACTTTAGGGTTTTATCATGTTCATGTTCTGTCTTACTTTTGGAGTAGATCAAGATGTCAACAATGAACATAATTATAAATTTATCAAGATAAGGGTTAAATACCATATTCATGAGATCCATGAAGGCAGCCAGTGCATTTGTGAGTTTGAAAGATATTACTAAGAATTCATAATGACCATAACTTGTTCTAAAAGTAGTTTTTTGTTTGTCTCCTTCCCTTATCTTCAATTAATGATACCCAAATCGTAAATTAATCTTTGAGTATACCTGAGTACCTTGAAGTTGATCAAATAGGTCATCTATTTAAGGAAGGGGATATTTATTCTTTATGGTTACTTGGTTGAGCTGTTTATAATCGATGCATAGCTATTTGGATCCATCTTTCTTCTTCACAAATAGGATAGGGGTACCCTAAGGTGATATACTAGATTGAATAAAACCCTCATCCAAAATCTCCTGGATCTGTTTCTTTACCTCCTTCAACTCAATTGGTGTCATTCTATAAGGGGGTTTAGAAATAGGTGCAGTGCCAAGTAGAAGATCAATTATAAATTTAATCTACTTGTCTAGTGGCAATGCAAGTGGATCTTCAAGAAAAACATCTAAAAAATCCCGCACAATGGGGATATCATTTAATATTGGCTTCTCAAATTCTTCTTAAAAAATGAAGGCCAAGTACCTCTAACATCCTTTCAGTAATAGTTGAGTAGCACTCAAGACTAAAATAATAGAAGGGAGCTTTTCTTGAATCTCAATAAACCAAAAGGGTGGTTGATCCAAGGGTAAGAAAGTACCAGTCTTTTAGAAACAATCGACACTTGCATGATATGTCGAAAGCTAATCAATACCCAAAATAGTATCAAAATCTTGAGACTAGTAGAATGAGATCTACTAGTAAATCATGACTTTCAATAGTAATAATATAGTTTCTAAATATATTATTAGTTATCAAGGATTCTCCAACTAGTGTTGCTACCATTAATGTTTTACTCATTATCTCAAGATTTTTATATAGTTTCATAGCAAAATAAGGTGATATAAAAGAATGTGTAAAACTAGAATCTATAAGCATAGAAGCAAGCATACCACAAAGTGTGATGATACCTTTACAGCAAGCATACCCATCAACATCTTGACGGGTTAGTGCATAGACCCTCGCCTGACCTCTCTCTCTAGGTCTTTGCTATTGCTGTCCAACTGTTTGAGGTGGAGCTCAATGTTGAGGTTACTTTCGGGGGCAATACTTTGACATGTGCCTCAATTGTTGATAATAAAAGCATACACGTTGTTCCATGAGGCATAAGATGGAAACATGATCGGTCTTACCACAAAAATAACATCTTATAATGACTTGATTAATGAGAGCTCCTATCTATTGATGTCCGAACTATTTATCCTTGCCTTTCTTTGAGGATCCAGAGTATGATTCCCCATACATAGATGGTGTAGCACTAAAAAGTTACTTTCGATCCTTCGCTTGTTGTAGTTCATTATATAATTTCTCTACCACCAAAGCTCGATTTAGCACTTTAGCATATGTTGGTAACATCAATACTACAACGGACTACCTAATTGATGAACAAAGTCCTCTCTCAAAGTGTTGAGCCCTTTGATTTTCATTAAAAGCAATATATGGAGTTCACTGAGCCAATTAAGTGAAATAATGATCATTTTCCATTATAATTCTACTTCCCTGGTGGATGCTAAGGAATTCTTGTTACTTCTCAAAGTGAAGTGAATCAGGAAAGAACTACTCATATAATGCATCTTTAAACTGTTGAATCTCAGATTTTGATGATGAAATCAATTGATAAATTATTTGAACTAATCTATGTGTTGAGATAAGTGTGTAGGATTAACTACGATAGCAATAAGGCGTAAAGCAGATGATGGGCCAGAGTCGAAGATTCGGACAATATACTGGGAGCTTGCCGAGAGCTCGTCTAAAGATCGCCGAGAGCTTGTCAGAAGATCACCGAGAGTGTGTCGCTGAAAGCTCGTCGGGAGATTGTTGGGAGTTTATCGGAAGATCGCCAAAAGCTCGTCGAGAGTTCGCCGAAAGCATGCTGGAAGACTCATCGAGAAGTTCGCTAGAGGATCGTTGAGGGAAAGATCGACATACTAGACTAATTGCTTGCCTTAATCGTAATTAGAACCATAGATTGAGTTAGGATTGGGAGGTAATCTCAGTAACTCAGATTGGGGCCAACTGAGCCCTTAACAAGGCTAAATTGGGCCGGATTGCATAGCCCATTCAGCACTTGAAATCATGGCCAACGGTGGCACCGCCAAGGCCGACGATGGCACCGCCTGGTGACCCAAACAACCAGGTGGTCTGGGCGGTGGTACCACCGGTAGTTATTACCTGCCAGTGGTGGTACCGCCCCTGTCAGGCAGTGGTACCGTTAGAGCTCAGACTCCAAGCTTTGTCAGGTGGTAGCATCGCCTAGACTGAGTGGTGGTACCACCTAGTGTCAGACTACAAGTGGTAGTACTGCCTAGTAATAGCGGTGGTACCGCCAGTACCCCGAAAATCTGGGATGAGACACTTTTTGGCTTCATTTTTGAAGCCATTGGGGCCTATAAATACCCTACCCTTTTCTACATGAAAGGGCACCTAAGTGTGATTATAATCTTGAATCTTTGGGGTCTAAAAGTGCTAGAGTTTTCCTCCTCCCTCTCTTAGCTTTGTAACCATTCAAGAAAGAGGAGTAAGACTTGTGAGGGTTATCTCCTAAACCCGACAAAAGGAGAAAGTGCTGCAAAAGGTAGTTGGTCTTCGCCTATTGAAGGACGGCCATTAGTGGACGCCAGTGATCTTGTCGGAGGAGGAATCTGAAAGTGGATGTAGGTCACCATGACCGAATCACTCTAAATACTAGTTTTCTTTTCCTTTTGTGTAATTTACTTTACTGTAAACCTCCTTGAGCTTCTCTTTATGTTCTTACGAAAGTTTTGAGTTCAACATCCTTCCGAAACGATTTGAATCAAGACAAACTTTGTACGAAATCGAAGAATTTTTCACTGCACTAATTCACCCCCTCTTAGTGGCGCTCTTGATCCTAACAATTGGTATCAGAGCACGGTTCACTCTTATTTGGTTTAAAACCCAAGAGAGATGGCATTTGTCGACAATCAAGAGGGTCATTCAATTACACGTCCGCCCATGTTAAATGGGACGGATTACACATATTGGAAGACTAGAATGAGGATCTTCCTAATTTTAATGGATTTTGAATTATGGAATATTGTAGAAAATGGGTTTCAAAAGCATTCTCTTCTAATGAACAATTGGAATGAGTTGGAGAAGAAGACTTTCGCCTTAAATGCTAAGGCTATAAATGCCTTGTTTTGTGCTTTAGATAAAAATGAATTCAATCGTGTGTCTATTTGTGAATCGACTTTTGATATTTGGCACATACTCGAAGTGACTCATGAAGGCACTAGTAGAGTGAAGGAGTCAAAAATTAATCTTTTAGTGCACACTTATGAGTTGTTTCGAATGAAACTAAGTGAGACCATTGGAGACATGTATACCTGATTTATGGATGTCGTCAATGGTCTAAAAGGACTTGGTAAAAGTTTCTCAGATTTTGAACTTATTAATAAAAAATCTTAAGATCCCTTCCAAAGAGTTGGGACCCTAAAGTAATGGTCATTCAAGAGGCCAATGATTTAAATAATTTTCCTCTCGAAGAACTAATTGGGTCATTAATGACCTATGAGATGACTTGTAAAGCTCATGAAGAGCTTGAGGACACCCTTCCAAAGAACAGAAAGGATATGACACTAAGAACACAAAAAGACCACTTGAAAGAAAATTCAAGTGATGAGGATTATGATGATGACTTGACACTCTTGATAAGAAAGTTCAAAAAATTCATAAAAAGGAATAAATTTAGAAATAATACTAAAAATAAATTTGAACCCAAGAAAGAATAAGTAATTTACTACGAATGCAAGAAGCCAGGACATTACAAGAGTGAAATGTTGAATCTCATATTTTGATGATGAAACCAATTGATAAGTGTTTATGATTTGATTTACGTTTTGAGTGGCGTAGGATTCTTCGATCAGGGAGAGACAATTAAAGCAGAAAGAATCATGATGGGCCGGTGGAACATGTTAGAAGATTGGACGTCAAGCCGGAGGATTGGTCGACGTATTGACAGAAGGCTTCGGGCCATGGCTTCGGGCATCGGGCCAAGAAGAGTAGAAATTGCGCCAAGGAAATCGGAGTTACGGAGGTCAACTGGCCGATTGGGCAATAGGCCACAAGAGAAGACGATGCGTCGAAGAATCAAACGAAGTATCGATGACCCAATGACATGCCAGACAACATGACTCAAAGCTTAGTAATAATTATCTAGATCGAAGTGGTTTTTTATGTATGCAGGATTAACTAGATAGCAAGGCATAAAGCAAAATGAAGTGCTGGAGTCAAGAATGCGATTTCATTAGGAGTTCAAGAGTTCGTCGGAAGTCCATATGTTCATCGGGAGTTCTGCCGAAACCAACCGAGAAGTCCATGAGCTTGCCAAAGAAGCTCGTCAGAACTCACCAAGAAGATCGTTGTGATGTCCAGGAGATTGTCTAGTGCAGTCGGTGGTACAACCCGTACCCCGAAATTTCAGGGATTTGAATTTTGGCTCCAAGTTTTGAAGTCATTTGGGGTCTATAAATACCCCAACTATTCCTGCATAGAGTAGCAAGAAAAGTGAACAAAAACTCTATGTTTTTAGAGTTGAAAACCCTTGTAAAGTATAGAGTCCCTCCTCCTAAATTTAGAGACCATTCTAAGGAAGAGTATGAGGGAAGCTTCGTAAAAAGGGGGTGTAAAGGTTCTCTCTTGAGCCTGCAAAAGAAGAATAGAGTCGTAAGAAAGAGGTTGATCTTCACCTATTAAAGGAAGATCATTAGTGGATGCTGGTGGCCTTGACGGAAGAGGAATCAGTGGAGTGGATGTAGGTCACCACGACCGAACCACTATAACTCGGTTTGCATTTACTTCTTACAATTTACATTTACTGCAAACTGCCCTTCTTTACTTGCTTTACATCCACTACACTCTTCCATATGCTTTAAAGTTAAACACTTTTTGAGATCGATTTTAGACGAACGAAGATTTTATAAAACCTACGTTTTTATCCGCTGCACTAATTCACCCCCCCTTTTAGTGCCGACTCGTTCCTAACAGTTAGTATCAGAGCCTCATTTTTCTTATTTAGTTTAACACCCAAATAGAAATAGCTCTTTTCGGCTTTTCAGAGGGTAACTCTCTTATTCGTCCTCCCATATTCAATGGGACGGACTACAATTATTGAAAAACTCGGATGAGAGTTTTCTTGCTTTCATTGAATCTCGATTTATGGCATATAGTCAAATATGGTTTTCAAAAGTCTTCTCTTCCGATGAACAATTGGAATGATTTGGAGAAGAAGACTTTTTCTTTAAATGCTAGAGCTATGAATGCTCTATTTTGCGCTTTGGATAAAACTGAGTTTAATCATGTTTGTACTTGTGAAACAACTTTCGATATATGACACACTCTCAAAATAACACATGAAGGCACTAATAGAGTAAAATATTCTAAGATAAACCTGTTAGGAAAAGAGTTGGCACTAAGAGGGGGGGGTGAATTAGTGCAGCGGTAAAATCGTCGGTTTCGTGAAATCTTCGTACCTTGAAAACCGATCTTGGAAAGTGTTTAACTTTAAAACATTTGCAAGAATGTAATGAGCAAGTGAAGTAAGTAAATCAGTTTGCAATACAAGAATTAAAAGTAGAACAAGAATGCAAACCGATTTATAGTGGTTCGGTCGTCGTGACCTACATCCACTTCGCCGATTCCTCTTCCGTCGAGGCCACCGGCATCCACTATCAGTCTTCCTTCAATAGGTGAATACCAACCACCTTTTATACCTCTCTTCTCCTTTTCACAGGTTTAGGAGATAACCTTTACAAGCACTCACTCCTCTCTAAACAGAATTCTAAACTTAGAATTTAGAGGAGGGGATTTCTCTTATGATTGCAACAGCGTTTTCTCACTTTTGATCTCTCTGTGCATGTGTAAGTTAACCAGGGATGAGAGGGGTATTTATAGGCTTCAAGTTGATTCAAACTCGGAGCCTAAAAACATCTCATCCCGGGTTTCCTAGGTACAGGCGGTACCACCGCCTACGCTGGGCAGTACCACCACCAGTGTCGGTCTGACACTGACACTGCGTTGGGCGGTACCATCGCCCAGTCTGGCGGTACAACCGCCTGACAGAGCTCAAAGATCGAGCTCTGGCGGTACCACCACTAGCAACATTTTCTGCCAGTGGTACCACCGCCTAGTCCGGACGGTACCACCGCCCAGACCACTTGGGAGACCGAGTCTCCCAAGCGGTGCCACCACCAGCCAGGCTTTCAGCATCCTGGTTGGGTCTTGAATCCGACCCAAACTAGCCCAACTTCGGGCCTAGTTGGCCCCTAACAGAGTTGATGGGATTACCTCCCAATCCCAACTCCAATTATGTGCTAACTATGATTCCTAAGACATATTCTAAGCATTCTAGTTCCGGTACGTCAATTGCTCTTCCGACGAGCTTCCGGCGATCTTGTATCATTTGTGACAATGTGATCAAATTTGGTCATGAAGTGTATTTCGATAATGATGTGATCTAATCTAGCCATAAAGCATCTTCCGATAATGACATGATCAAATTTTGCTATGAAATATCTATTGACAATAATAGAATCAAATTGGGTCATGGAGTATTATCCAATGATGATAATATCGAATTTGACCATTAAACATCTCTTGATGACGATGTAGATAAACTCGATTATAAAATATAATGTGATTGAATTTGATCATGAAATATCCTTATCAATAATATGATCGAATATAATCATAAAGTATTAATTAAAACAAGAAAGCAAGTATATTCACAATAGATAATGATGCTATTAAATATGAATATGAGGCATCATTTGAAGACATCTAAGCCAACCCTAACTCTCTAAGTGTATTCGACATGTTCAGGTCGCTTATCATGATACTATCTTGATCCCCATCACGCATTAAAATATAATATGGATAGGTGATAAAAGGAGACCAATACAAGCACAACTTAATAATCTTATGGGTTTAATGCTTAATCAATATCGATAAATATGTCTATCCATCCCAACACTTAATTCAATGTTTTTTAACATTAGCATAAGCTATTTCGACAAATGTCTTCACAACTAAATAATAATCGATGATTCAATGTAACGATCTCATGGATTAACTCCCCACTGCATCCTTTAGTCTATTTGAGAATACTACTCAGTACTAATCTTGAATTATATGAGTTTCGCAAGTAGAAACTCGATTAAACTCAATTTTATCCAAAGCACAAAATAGAGCGTTCATAGCTCTAGCTTTTAAGGAAAAAGTCTTCTTCTCTAAATCATTCCAATGGTTCATTGGAAAAAAAGACTTTTAAAAATCGGATTCGACTATATGCCATAAATCAAGATTCAATAAAAGCAAGAAAACTCTCATTCGAGTTTTCCAATAAGTGTAGTCCGTCCCATTGAACAAGGGAGGATGAATGAGAGAAAGTCCATTTTGAAAGTCGAAAAGAGCCATTTCTCTTAGGTGTTAAACCAAATGAGAAATACGAGGCTCTGATACTAATTGTTAGGAAAAGAGTCAGCACTAAGAGGGGGGGGTGAATTAGTGTAGCGGTAAAATCGTTGATTTCATGAAATCTTCGTACGTTGAAAACCGATCTTGGAAAGTGTTTAACTTTAAAACATTTGTAAGAATGTAATGAGCAAGTGAAGTAAGTAAATTAGTTTCAATGCAAGAACTAAAAGCAGAACAAGAATGCAAACCGATTTATAGTAGTTCAATCGTCGTGACCTACATCTACTTCGCCGATTCCTCTTTCGTCGAGGCTACCGACATCCACTAAAGGTCTTCCTTCAATAGGTGAAGACCAACCACCTTTTACACCCCTCTTCTCCTTTTCACAGGTTTAGGAGATAACCTTTACAAGTTGATTTCTCTTATGATTGCAACAGCGTTTTCTCACTTTTGATCCCTCTGTGCTTGTGTAAGTTAACCAGGGATGAGAGGGGTATTTATAGGCTTCAAGTTGGTTTAAACTTGGAGACTAAAAACATCTCATCCCGGGTTTCCAAGGTACGGGCGGTACCACCGCCAGTGTCGGTCAGACACTAACACTACGTTAAGCAGTACCACCGCCTAGTCTGGTGGTACAACCGCCTGACAGAGCTCGGAGACCGAGCTCTAGTGGTACCACTGCCTGATAGGGGCGGTACCACCGCTGGCAACATTTGCTGTCGCCGGTACCACCGCCCAGACCACCTGTGTCACGCCCCTCGAATTATCACATTCAGGAAGTGTGACCCTGTCTAAAATCAATAATATTATAATTTATCATCAATTCAGGATCCAATCTAATAATTTGAGGATACTAAGAACCATTCAAATCAATATTCACAATTCATAAACCTGTACATTTCATAAATCATACTCCACTTCACTTAGAGATTCATAAAATCCAAGCCAACTCAACTAAATATCAACCACAACACAAATCCTAATCGTAGAAATTGTTGAATCTCGGATTTTGATGATG
>LVTN01002196.1:8118-30196 GCA_001649415.1 Musa itinerans
AGTCTAACATTTTATTCCATTAACATAAAACATGTAATTTTCATTATCATTTTCAAAATTACTAGCATGATCATAATTTTTGCATTTTCTTTTTTAAACATGCAATTTTCAAGAAAAATAATTAAACTAAATTAAAAATAACTTATAAAAAATATTATGTAATTTTGAAATAAATTAAAGGTATTTTGATTACCTCATCATTGAAAGTCGTTAAGGCGTAGTTTACCACTTTGTCTTTATTGATTTTCTCCTCGTCTTCGGAGGAGCCCGATTCATCCCAAAGTGCTTCCTTCTTCTTGCGTTCAAAGCAAGCAGTTGCGTTATTTTTGTTCTTTAATTTTTGTTTCACGAACTTTTTAAATTTCATAGTGATGAGTTCAAGTTCACCATCACTTGAGCTTATGCTCGAGTGGTTTTCAATTGTTCTAAGTTCAAAATCCATCTTGTTCTTTGGAAAGTGGTTCTCATGTTCGTCAAGTGCCACATTAGTCATTTCGTATGTCATTAAAGACCCAATTAGTTCTTCAAGTGGCAGGTTATTTAGATTTTTAGTCTCTTGTATTGTCGTTACTTTTGGATCTTAACTCTTTGGAAGGGATCTTAAAATCTTATTAATAAGTTTAAAATCTGAGAAACTTTTGCTAAGTGCTTTTAAACCATTGACGACATCTGTAAAACAGGTGTACATGTCTCTAATGGTTTCGCTTGGTTTCATATGAAAAAGTTTAAAATCATGCATTAAAATATTAATCTTTGAATATTTTACTTCATTAGTGCCTTCGTGTGTGATTTCAAGAGTATGCCATATATCGAAAGCCGTTTCGCACATAGAAATCTGATTAAACTCAATTTTATCCAAAGCACAAAATAGAGCATTCATAGCTTTAGCATTTAAGGAAAAAGTTTTCTTCTCTAAATAATTTCATTCTTTCATTAGAGTAGAAGACTTTTGAAAACCACTTTCGATAATGTTCCATAAATTCAAATCCAACGAAAGCAAGAAAACTCTCATTCGAGTTTTCCAATATGTGTAGTCCGTCCTATTGAACAAGGGAGGACGAATGAGAGAGTGACCCTCTTGAAAGCCGAAAAGAGTCATTTCTCATTGGGTGTTAAACCAAATGAGAAAACCAGGCTCTGATACCAATTGTTAGGAAAGGGGTCGACACTAAGAGGGGGGGTGAATTAGTGCAGCGATAAAAACTTTGTCGGTTCTTAAAAACTCTCGTACGATTAAAACCGATCCCGGAAATGTGAGTTTAACTTGAAAGCATACGGAAGAGTGTAATGAGAAGGTAAAGTAAGTAAGGCAGTTTACAATGAGAGTAAATAGCTTAAAGTAAATGCAAACCAGATTTTATAGTGGTTCGGTCATCATGACCTACATCCACTTCGCCGATTCCTCTTCCGTCGAGGCCACCGACATCCACTATCGATCTTTCTTTAATAGGCGAAGATCAATCTCCTTCTTATACCCCTCTTCTCCTTTTACCGGGTTTAGGAGACAAACCTTACAACCCTCTTTTATAAGGTATCCCTCTCACACCTTCCTTAGAACTCTCTCTAAGCTTTGGGAGAAGGGAACTAAACTTTCAAAGGTTTGCAACTTTAGAATCACAGGGTTTTGCTCAATATTTCTTGCTTATCCATGCAGGAATAGCTGGGATATTTATAGGCCCCAAATGGATTCAATTTTGGAGCCAAAAATCAAACCCCTGAAATTTTAGGGTACGGGCGATACCACCACCTGCACCCGGCGGTACCACCGCCTACAGTCTGACACTGGGCGGTACCACTACCTGACATAGTCTCGGAGATTGTGTCATGACGGTTTCACCTGTTTGGTCATTGTTTGGACCTTTCTCTTGGCCCAACACAGCCCAAACTTGGCCCAACTATCCTTTAATTGAGTAAGCCCAATTCTAATCCTAATTATGTGCTAACTATGAATTTTAAGACATTTACTAAGCTAAACAAAGTCCGTAAGTCTAGGTTTGTTCCGGCGATCTTTCGGCGAACTTCCGACGATCTCTCGGCAATGTTCCAACGGACTCCCAACAAGCTCCTGGACTTCATAATGATCTTCTTGGTGAGTTCCGATGAGCTTCTTTGTCAAGTTCTGAGACTTCTCGGTCAATTTCGATAGAACTTCCGACGAACGTCCGGACTTCCGATGAACTCTCGAACTCCCAACAAAATCACGTTCTTGACTCTAGGACTTCATTTTGCTTTATGCCTTGCTATCGTAGTTAATCCTGCACATGTAAAAACACACTTCGATCTAGACAATTATTACTAAGCATGAATTATGTTGTCCGGCATGTCATTGGTCCATCGACGCTTCGTCCGATTCTCCGACGCATCGTCCTCTCTTGCGGCCTATTACCCAATCGGCCAGTTGACCTCTATAACTCCGATATCCTTGGCGCAATTTTCGCTCTTCTTGGCCTGATGCCCGAATCCATGGCTCGAAGCCCTCTGTCGATAGAGTCAACCGATCCTTCGGCCCGACGTCCAATCTTCTGACACGTTTTCCTCCGGCCCAACATGATTCTTCCTGCTTTAATTGTCTCTCCCTGATCAAAGCATCCTGCGTCACTCAAAATGCAGATCAAATCATAAATACTTATCAATTGGTTTCATCATCAAAATCTGAGATTCAACAAATACCATATCATAGATTGATCTTTTTCAAATTATCATAAGTTATTAGGAAAATATGGTTTTCGTTCTTATCTTTTTTTTTAACAAAATTTATCTTATCACCTTGATTGCTATGATTATAATCACATTCAAAAGAGTAGTGTCTTACTTTTTGCAAACATAACATTGTCTTTTAGACCTTTTAGAATTTCTGTCATGTCCACAACCTTGGCTATGTCCTTAACCATAATTTCAACCTTTTTGGATAAAATTTTCTCCATCATCTTCATTATTTTGATATTCTTAATTGGTCTAATTTTTGCTACCTCTTCCTCTTTCTCCATGACCTCTTCCTCTTTGAGATTTTGATTCACTTTTATTTTCAAGAGTAAGTTTGGTTTGTAGTGCTTGCTCTATAGATTTTTTTTCTCCTCTTTTTGTAAGTCTTTGTTCGTGGACTTGAAAATAAACCATTAGTTGTTCTAAAGATATTTGTTCCAAATCTTTAGACTCTTCAATTGTTGCAGCAATAAAATCAAACTTTTGATCTAAAGATCTTAGTATTTTTTTTCTATTACTTTTTTATCAATTATTTGTTCACAATTTCATCATTTGATAAACAATAGAAATAATTTTTTAGAAGTAATCAAAAATAGATTTAGAAATACCTTTCTATAATTTTTCAAACTTAACTCGTAAAACTTAGATATGAAGTTTTTTTACCTTATCCACACTACCAAATACTTTTTGAAGTATTTCCCAAACCTTTTGATGTATTTGCTAGAGCGATGATCTAAAACATTATATCATCAAGCCCTTGGTAAATATAAACAAAGGTTTTTTTTCTCCTTCTTCCTTTTATCTTTGAGTTATTTTCTTGTTTCTACAATCATTGTTCCTTCTTCTACAGGACTTTGTTCAACAAATTCATCTTCTACAGTAGAAGAACCTTCATTTGGATACACTATATATCAAAAAAAAATTTTGTCAATCAAGAGATTTGAAGTTTAATGGTGCTTGAGGAAGAGGCCATAACTTAACTTGAGCTCTGATACCAAATATTGAACTAGATAGAGATAAGAGATAGAGCAATAACATAAAGGAGTATGATAAGATACCAAATATTGAACTAGATAGAGAGAAGAGATAGAGCTATCACATAAAGAAGTATGATAAGACAAAATATTCTATTTTTCACTCAAAAAATCTCTACAACTTCAAAAACTCTTTATAGTTCATGATTCAATAGTCAATTTGATTTATCCTTCTATAGGCTTATTTTACCTCTTGATATAATGAATATTTTTATGATATCTTGATAAGTTAATTCCAACAAGACTATGATTAGTCGATAATATCTCCTTACCAACACTCTTAACCACGAGGGAAGATTAGTCGATAATATCTCCTTACCAACACTCTTAACCATGAGGGAAGAATTTGGTTCCTTGAATCCGTGATGAGTAGATCATTTGATTCAAAATACTTTTGAGTTTGGTTGTATAGGGTGGTTCTTTAAGGCTACTGATTGTTGTAGAGCTCCGGATAAGAGTTAGTTAGAACAAGTGATTTGTTTCTCGATGCAGTTGTGACGTCGCCTTAATCCCTCTCATCCGCTTTGTTTTTATTGGTCTATCTTCTCATATGATGTCTTTAATGGATTTCTTATTGAAGCTAAAGATTCATCTGCATCGGTACTTTGCGTACGTAGTTTCTGAATCCGTGCTTCGAGATAGTTGAATCCAGTTGTATAGGAAGGTTCTTTAAGGGCTACAGATTGTTGCAGTTGATTTGGCGGGGAGTTGATGTGAAGAAATGATTTCTTTCTCGTCGGAGTCGTTATGTTGCCTTCGTCTATTCTCTTCTCATGGATTCCTTTCTATTTTGTTCTAATTACCAAGAAAAGCATGACTCAATTTGGTTTCATCTGAATCAAATCTTTGAATGTTGGTAGTTTCTTGAGCCTGGTAATGTGACTACATTTGCAACGAGATGCTTCGTGGTAAGGTTAATGCTGGAGAGATACGATCGCAATGACTTGGCTGGAAGTGAATTTTTTCTTGTCGGATATCTTGCGTTGCCTTTAACCTTATGTTTTTTTTATCTCATCCCCTCTTCTTATAGATTCCCCAAGAATGAAGTCGTTTTTCTTGAGCACCGTGATGTGACGAGATTTGGTTTCGAATGAATCTGCTCTAGTTGGAAGGTTTATACCAGAGAGATTCAAATGATGCCATAAGAGAATTTGTTTTTCTCTTTGATAGAATTCTTTTAACTGCCAAGAATTCTGAATCGAAAACCACTCCACTTTCTTAGCATGGTAATGTGATGTAGAGCTTCATTCGATTTGGTTTCATCTTGAATCTAATCCTTGCACTTGGTTATCTCTCTCCTTCACTTTCTTCATCTTTGTTGCCCGACTTCTCGTGATAAGATCATCTTAGTTTCTCTCCTTCACTTTCTTCATCTTTGTTGCCCGACTTCTCTTGTGATAAGATCATCTTAGTTTCCCGTGTATTCTTGGTTGGAAATTGTGACGCCCTGAGTTCTCTTGTGATAATATCATCTTAGTTTCCCGTGTATTCTTGGTTGGAAATTGTGACGCCTAAAAGCCAACAGAGTCCGACAGGCCCGCCGAGTGGAATTGGGCTCACGGTAACGGACCCGATCGCGACAAAAAAATGACACTGTTGATAAAATGAAATTCAAATGACACTAATAAGATGAGCCGAGTAACAAAATAACAAACAAGGTGGTAGGAGAAGAAAGGAGGTGGAGGGCAGAGCTGACCGAAGGAATAGATAACGTTGAAAGTAGCAAATGAACAAAAATAATCGTTTCTTTCTCAACTTAATACTAATTCAAAATTAATATAAATAAGAATTATTATTTAAATAATCAATTTTATTAAAGTCGATTGATTCATAAATTTTAATAACTTCAAATCTTAATAGAACTAGATCAATAGATATAACTTCAAATCTTAATAACCTTGTAATGCAACCGGTAATGCATGTATGTATATGGATCTGAAGTGAACTCAAAGCTAATATCCATTTGTGAAACATGGTTCAGTTGATAAAGCAAAACTCCAAATATCACACAACAGACTGACGCTCCCTCTCGTGTTCTAATAATGACTGTAATCCAAACACACTTGGGAACAATATGCATATATGGAGCATCAAACTTGGATTCGGATCAAGTCATACTTAAATTCCATAACCTTCCCCTTTAAGACATATTTCCTCTTATTTCAAAACAATCTGAAAACACAAAATTTAGAAATTGTGTGTACCACCCAGTCTCCCCTTGTTATGACCCACAGGAAAAAAACCACAGCATCAATCTGCAAATATAAAGCCCCACAACTAAACATCAAAATTTTGGAGGAATGGAGCTCTCTAACTGATATATGCTAGCTTCAAAAATTTCTTGGTTCGGAACACTACTCCAACAGCCACTGGATTTCACTATTGACTATGTGCATCATCCATTAGTTTCAATCAGAAATTGACAACCCTATGGAAAAATCAAGAACTTCAATGATTATATAATTATCAAAATAAAAAACCCGAGGACATGAAACTTTAACGCACCAGAACTCCCCATGATGACTACTCTAATAATAGAGCTACAACTATTCATCAGACTTCAAAGGAAGAGCTCAAACGATAGATACTGACTTCAATATTTATTGGTTCAAATAACTATTCCCAGGAGCTCTAGATTTCAAAAAAGACTATCTCCAACATCAATTGGTTTCAATCGGAAACTCTAGACCCTAATGTAGAATCAAGAATATCCATTATTTTATAATAATATGTATCAAGAACAAAGAAAAAACTATGGAATCAGGAATTTTCATAATAATGAAATAATAGAAATCAAGAGCCTGAGAAAACATCGACAACATATTATGAGATGGAATCAAGAATTCTAAAAACCACAACATCAAATTGTATCCAATTGGATCTACATGATGATTTGTCTGAAAATAAAGCTACAAATAGACATCAGAATCTAAAAGGATAGAGCTCTAATCGATAGATACTAACTTCACCATCTCTTGGTTCAATAAACTATTCTAACAAGCTCTAGATTTCTAGAAAGACTATCTGCATTTTCAATTGGTTTCAGTCAGAAACTAGCAACCCTAATTTAAAAATCAAGAATATCCATAATTTTATATAATATAAATTAAGAACATAAAATGGACAGCATTTCAAAGATGGAATCAGAAATTTCCATAATTATAATATAATGGAAATCAAGAAAATAAGATACAGCCAACATAACATAAGATAGGACCGAAAATTTCTAAAAACCACAACATCAAATCCTAACCAATTGGATCTCCCATGATGACCAATCTGAAAATAAAACTACAATTAAGCATCGGATTTTGATGGGATAAAGGTCTAATCAATAGATACTACCTACAATATTTCTTGTTCCAAAGCACTATTCTGAAGTGTTCTAGATTTCAAGAAAGACTATCTGCATCATCAATTGGTCTCAATCAGAAACAAGCAACCCTAATGTAGGATCAAGAATATCTATGATTCTATAATAACATATATTAATACAAGATAACACACAGCATTCTAAAAGATGGAATCAGGAATTTCCATACTTATAAATAGTAGAAATCAAGAACCTAAGAATACACGGAACATATTATACGATAGGATCAATAATTTCTGAAAACCACAGCATCAAAATTTAATCAATTGGATCTCCCATGATGACTCAGCTAAAAATAAAGCTGTATCTTGGTTCAAAGCATTATCCTAACTTCAGAGCCAGAAGTGATAGAGCTCTGATTGATAGATACTAACTTCAATTTCTTGGTTCAAAGCACTATCTTATACTTCAAGAAACACTATCTGCAACATCAATCGGCCTCAATTAGAAACTAGCAACCCTAAACAGAATCAAAGAATCAAAGAACAACATATTAAAAGATGGAATCACGAACTTTCATAATTATAGAATAAGAGAAATCAAGAACACAAGAATATCCATGATTCTACGATAATGGAAATCACGAACGTAAGAAATGAACAGCCTATTAAAAGATGGCGTACGGATTAAAATAATAAGAATCAAGAAGCATAGAAGAGACGAACAACATAATAGAAGGGAAATCACATACAGTAATCAGTACGCAAATGAGGACTAACAGCATACCCATCATCAACCTGTAAAGAGTCAAGAACACATGCAATGAATCTAAAAGAGAATGTTCGCATCAAATCCATTGATGTAGGTTCGCATTAGATCTAGTCATAAGAATAGTAGACTTTACTTGAACCATCATCTACCAGAAACAACGCACAGTTCGAAATCAAAAACATCACTTAGATATCGAAAAAGCAAAGGTAGTAGTGCAAGATAGACGACATAACTATAGTAGGTAGGTGATGAAGGACGGACCGATCGGGCTAATCGTTGGAGGGATTGATGAGATCAATCGATCTCCTGGAGAGAGGGCGCACCGGCAGCGGCGGCGGCGACCTCCTCGGCCGAGAACTTGCCCTTGGCCTTGTCGGCGGCCCGGCCGCGGGCTTTGCGGTCGAGGAGGGCCTTGCGGTCCTTGTCCAGCTTTAGCTTCGTTATGACGACCTTGGAGGGGTTGATGCCGACGTTGACGGTGGCGCCATTCACCTTCTCGCGGGTGATGCGCTCGACGTGGATGACCCACTTCCGGCGGTAGACCTGCACGACCTTGCCCTCGCGGCCCTTGAAGGTGCCGCGCACCACCTGCACCTCGTCATCCTTGCGCACGGGGACCGACCGCACGTTGTACTTGTTGCGGAGGTCCGCTGAAAGCGGAGCGCTCATCAGCACCCGTCGGACGCTCGACGGGGCAGTGAAGTGCGCCTTCCGGGACTTCCTCCGGGAACTCGACACGCGCGGGTTGTGCTTCATCTTGACCGGCGGCTGTGGCGGAGAAAGGAACTGCTCTTGGTAGAGAAGAAGAGAAGACGGGAAAATTATTAGTAATAAGGCCAAGGAGAGCTAGGGTTTGGAGACACATGCAATGACCTCAATACCCTCATTCTTAACACAAAATATATGATACAGGCATACCCACGTGCAATTCTCGTGGTATTTACATTTTTATGAAGCTGAGGTAATTTACACGTGTACCCTTGAACACTTGACAAATTACATCATTGTCCTCCAAAATTATCGAATATTCTTGGAAAAAATCTTTCACTTACATACGTGAAGTCATATATAAAATATTAAATTTTATTCAATTTACACTTATTATTATAATATTATGATCAGATTGATTAGGTCAAGCTCAGACTTGGGGACCACTGGTTGAGTATATTATTATTATATATATTATTATATTATATTATTATATATATTATAATCTGATTGATTATATATATATATATATATATATATATATATATATCTGGGACCAATCGTAACTAATAAAACATCATTAACCAATGAAAAAAGGGGTTAACATTAAGTTACAATAAAAAATATTATTCATCACGACAAGCAAAAAATCTCATGTTTCCCGAGCATCATATCATCTACCTGTGTAATATAATACAATATTTCTCAATCCAGCAGCAATTTAAGTGCGGCTTGCATACATCTGGAGGATGTATATATTGTACATAAATTCATATTGGGAATTAACAAGATTTGGCTGATTCCATGGTCATAGATTATACTCTATTTATGTACACACTTCACCCCTAACATCACACACCCCACACCTTAAGCTAATCAACTCCACGTTTGCTGCTACCAAGTCATACGTTTAGACTACAATAAAGCCATCTGATAACCCTTCCAAATCAAAGAATATCTTCTTTTTAATCATAAGACCGCTAATGTGTAGCCGAGGTACTTGGAAAACCATTAGAATTTGGTGCTTCCATCTCAACAAGCATCACCTTCTGCCTTAGGTACCTATTTCTTTTTGCTGCAATTGCTGAGACAAGGAGAAAGGAAAATGTAGTAAGTGGAAGCCTAGTGTACATAAAATGTACAGTTTATTTGAGAGATTCAGAAAAAATGCCTGTAGAAGGTTTAATCAATCAAGTTTATAGCCAAATACTCAATTACCACATGATGGCATCGAATAAACACGACTCATAAGGTGAATAAAGTTTTCTTGGTTAGGCAGCATGCTAAATTTTCAACTGGAAGACATTAGAGTTCCAATTATGGCTATTTTTTAACCAACATACACTTAAAAAGCAACTTGATGAAGAAGGTTAAAAAATGAATCAGACGCAAAAACCCAATCCGTATCTTTTAGACTGCAAAGAGACATAATCATTCCCCAAAGTACATATTTACTAGAACACTGATGTTGAGTTGACAAATAAGTGCATGGCCCCTAGAATTTGAACCTTTAAGAATTAAGATATATGAAACCAAACTAATCAAAAAATGCATTATCCTAGAGTGGATTTGGTCACTCAACATCTTCAGTTGCTCTATTTCACTGCTAACAGTATCATATGAGCTAACAAGATCTACCTCAATAACCAGGTTAACATAAGTGGATGGAGCTCATTTAGTAGTGATCTATTCCAGTTGTGGTCCACATTCCAGTTGCACTTGGGAGGATTGTCAAGAACACTAGTAGACTAGGAAGGAGACTCAAAAGTAGTCTGATATGGAGTTAAATCCTCTATATTGGAGACTAGACTAATATTTAAGTCGGAAGGTAAATCGAGCACATATATATTAGATCCCAAGCAGTACTGCTCCCCAGCTCTTCTCTATTATTATGTGATGTCTATCTGATCACCTTATTGTTCAGCTCAAAGTACACTGGAAAAGAACATATGTGGTAATGAAGTAATAATAGATTTTACAGGTATCAGTGTGGCACAACAGAAAAACATAATAAGCAAAGTTACGGTACCAGAATGCACTAAAGTATGTTGAGCATAAATCAAAATACGAGGTATCTTATAGTCATAACTTTTATTTTGATCTTGTTTCTCAATTAACAAAATCTCACTTCGTATTTATGGAGTAGTAATTTTGTTAAGCTAGAAGGATGTACTGAGAAAAGGTTGGAAAACTAAGAACCTTGTAGCAAGTTATTGTACTCACATACTAAATCTTGAGGAAACTCAAAATCATAATCATCGCTTCGCCTTCTTATGCAGAATAAGTAAAGTAGGAGTAGCATGATGAGAATAAAGGCACATGATAAACCAATTGCAATCTTGCCAGCTGCAGAAAGACCTTGTTTGTCCCAAAACAAAGGGCAAGCAGGCAAAGTAGGTACACCACAAAGCCCTTTATTACCTGAGAGACTGAATAAGAAAAATGCAATTATTTCCCACAACAAAAAGAAATGCAAAATTATGAACTTATAAGGATGTAACAAAATTGTATCATTCAGAGTATCCTATTTCTGGATATAGAATGCTCATAGGTCCATCTCTGTGCACTAATTCATAAAGGAAGAAAATAATTATCTTAAGTATTTTGAAATTTGGACCTTGTAACAAAAAAGGATTTGTAAAAGATGTCACAGCCTCTTTACTTCCTTCTCAGTTCATCCTCATATTTTCTAAAATTATTTTGCTTTTCTATTCTCTCTCTGTCTTTTTTTTTTCATTCAACTCTCAAAAGTGATTTTTCCCATTTATAAATAATGTAAAATATAAAATAAATATCCAGTAAATTGAGGCACTTGTGGCTACTTGATAACTCTATCAATCTAAATGATAAACTACCATTAACTTTTGTAGGTCATAGAGTAAAAAGACTGATCTATCAATGTTCAAAGTAATATATGTATCATCACAAAAATTTGCATGTATATATAACTACGAAAACCATCCTGTGCATTTAGTTATTGCTTGCATAAAAAAGGAAAGAAAAGATGGTCATAAGCATTGTTCTGAAGACCCCATGATAATCCTGCCACTTACAGAGTATTAGGCTAGTTGATCATTTCGTAGTCACCAGAATTGTATTAAAGTTACCAACTTTTATAATATTCTCATCTCTCTCAAATGTAAAGAGAGCCCGCAATGCTCGTGTCGACCAGAAATATTAGTATGAAAAATTAGTATGAAAAAATTCCATCACCAAAATAATTTGTGTGTGCATGTGTCTTGTGTTTAACCACTATGTAGACTAGAAAAACTGCAGAAAGTTGGAGAATAGCTTTTCAAAACCAAATGCCACCGAGATCTTATCAGCAAAATTTGAAATAAGAACAAACTTAAATAATTCTACAAGAAAGGAAGATTGTTCTAAGAGCAATGTCAGAAAAGGGAGGAAAATTCACGGATAGCTTACTCTATGATTCCACCATGTACACCAATTGAATAAAGTTTCTCAGGAACTTGTCCATCCAACTGATTGTTGTTTAATAATCTGCATGAAAAATTACAAGTTAAAATAAGTTAGCACCAAACAAAATGGAAATTCAACACTCACAGTAACTCCTCTTTTGCAAGGATTCATATTTTTATCTTCTGCCCATTTTCTTGATAAATTTGGATGGGGTTTTAGAGAAACAATACAGATGCTAAGCTATGAATAAGTAGAAGTTCCTCCAATGGTTGCCTATGCTTTTGTCTCAAGAAAAGAAAATTATTGACCAAATTGTTAACAAAAAGTCATGTAAAAAACCAAATACAAGAAGTTCAAAAATGGAGCTTCGTGATGATGCTCCGGCAGGACATCGCTTGCTATCTGCGTATTTTCAAAGTCAACCTATCCCTATATATGAAATTGTATTTTATCAATCATGCATAGTGTGTTTCAGTAATATAATCTGTAACAAACTTGAGATGACTCCAGTTGAACTTTTACCTTCTGTGAACATGTGATTCATTTGTGAAACCACATTCTGGTAAGTATTCACTTGAAAATTCATGTCACAATATGTTCATGAAATAAAACAGGGCATTGAAAGCAGCAAAAATGTCCCCAGTTCTATCTGGTCCCCAAAAGAGAATTCCTTTACCAGTATAAAATTGCAAGAGCAAAGCATAGCCTACTCTCGGTAACTGCCTCTAATGCTCATGTGACCAATTACTCTTAGAGTCTCCAATTAAGATAGTCTTTGATATTTTAAGCATTATGGACTAGAAACAGCATTGACCACCTCTTGTTCTATGATTCCGTAAGTCATATGGTTAGTAACACTAATGCATGCAAGTGCTTCAATCTACATATGCAATAATTTCATCGACATATACTAGTGTACAGTTTACAGAACACTCCAATGGACATGGAATATGTTTGGTTGGTATGCCTCCATCCTTTGGAAGTGATTGGTGTGCCTCCATAACGGCCAATTTCTAGTGAAAATTTGGACACAAGCATGGCAATACAAAGGAAGGAACAATAACTGAATGATATTGTTAATCTACCTCATGTAACATATCTTCCTAGAATAGTTAGTATTTTTCTCTGATTATTTTTGAGACATGGATTAAGGGATAATGTGTGGCAACTGTAAGATTTTATGGATTGTATCGATAGAAGAGAGCTTATCACAAGAATTAAAATATTGATTGTGACTACTAAAGATCAATAATGTAAAACAAAAAACCACTTCAAGAGCATTTCTATCAACTTACACGACTTTCAAGTTTGAGGATCCCAAGCTATCTGGAATACTACCAGTAAGCTGATTTGATGACAGATCCCTGATTAGAAAAAGAAACATTACTGAAGTCGCAGAACAAAGTGATAAATCTGCCATACAAACATCTCAAGGTAGAATTATAAATTTACTTTGACTATGATGTCATAACTACCCAGATTGATGACATAAAGATATTAAAGCCATATAACCTTCTGAGGAAGGCATTACATTCTTCTCGTGCCTCATATGGTTCCCCAGTAACTTAGGCATGTAAATTTCAATTTATGATGTCATAACCTCATTTTTATCAGAAAAATTATAACTATAAATTGGGGAAAGGAGAGTATATAATCCATTAATCTATCACCATCCTATAGAACCAAATGGCACAAAGTGTCTTTTACAGTTCTTTTATTTTCTATTTCACTTCAGGTTATGCAGAATTGACATCAACTGACTTGTGCAATGAATCAAGAACCGGAGACCATACAAGAATTTATTAATATGCAGTTTAGGTGCATTCCATCAATTTGGTCTCCATTGCATGGACTCGAGACAAAAAAAGACAGATATGCTGCAAAAAAAAATATTATAGTGCTCAAAATATAATTGTCATAAAAATTAAATGCAATAATTTTATAACCAATTAAAAATGTGTTAGAAGCATATAACAAGAAGTAGTTCACTATGCCATTTGGGGAAAAAAGGCAAATCTGTGACTGGAACATGAATATCAAAAAACAACTCACAAGCTCACAAGTGACGCTCCACCCAGGCCTGATGGCAGACTTCCTTCCAAGGAATTGGAACTCAAATTCCTGTCCAGATTGTTAGCGGTAAGCACAGGAGATAAGAGAATTGATGAACACATACCAGATATATCTAGTTCGAAAATGTTAACAAAGTTAACAAGGTTTTCCAAAAAGCTGATATAATCATCAGTCTACTGGTTAAGACAGATGAAAAGGTGTGTCAAATACAGTCTTCAGAAGCATCTAAAATATATATCCTTCCCAAGTTAGCAATGTATATCAAGATTAACAATTTTTTATTTTATTTTCTACATGTTGATCTACATTAAAATGAGTTTCCAGTATTTAATATTTTCATCACCTATCACAGAGAGCAGAGTTTAGAGCTAAAGGCAATTGGCAGTTTTAGCACCTAACAGCTTCATAAGGCTGGTCAAACTGTCAACATAGACAGATAGACTACAAGCTCTTCAATTTAAGAGATCATATGAACCATATTTGGTACAGAAGCAGCCTTCTGTAACTCTTTTATGAGTAGCAAGTATCTCCACTTGTACAATGCACATAAAAAATCAACTATAAAAAGCAAATTAGAGAATCTGATACTTACAAGCTTACCAAGTTTGTTAAAAGACTTATTTTGTCACTAATAGAACCTTTCAAGCCTTGACTGCCTAAATCCCTGTTATTCAGAAATATGTGAAACAAAGCAGGTCAGCTACATCTGCACCTAAATTTCAGACAGAAGGCACAAAGCTCAATGTCGAGAAACCAATATAGACTAACTCCAATCTAACAAAGTTAATACTAACAAAGTAGCAAGTGCACTAAAAGAATCTATATCCATGTTAAAGAAAGTAATCTTTTAACATAGCAAACTATATAAAGGAGTAAAGGACAATAACCAACAATGCTTGATGCAATCATTTGCACAGTATTACCACATTTAAAGATGAACTATAAGCAAAACAAAAAAACTAAATTGTCCCCTGTCTCAATAGTGAAATATGAATGGAGATTTAGGACTAGGAATGGTCATAGGCAGAGCGAAATGCATTTTTATGCAGCCTATGCAGAATTCGATATTGTATACATAATCCATGTAAGGGTAGATTCCTGAGAAATAACTTCACACATGCATCGGACATATTTGCAATTTAATCTTTTGCAAGGGATGTAATTCTATACCAAAATTATAGCATGTTCGAACAGAATGATTATAGCTGGAAATATGAGAAAGGAGGGATAGTAATACACAATTAAAGAAAGACAATACTTGCAAATATTGGCTTGCTAATCATACTCTACCACTATATCCTTAATTTACACATCACAAGAATATGGGCATAGGTATCAATGTTCTAGGTTGGCATTTAGCATTAGTCTTTGAACCTTGAACCTGGTTCCTGACAAACTACCTTCAGCCTAGCATATAATCTTTGTTGTCCCAATGAACTCTTTTGATGTTCGGTCACAAGACAGTAACTCTGATGTCATAATATCTTGAGCCAGACATACAGATCTCCTTAATGTCTTAGCTCAGTAGGAGATTCTATGCAATTTCAAATTAATCCAAACAAGAAAGCCATGTTTCCTACCCACCCACTGTTTATGACCGTTCACCTGCCGCTCAAGTCAACAGGAAGCATGACAAACTGGAAAACAGCCACAGCTACTGCTGCCCAATTCCCATTTCCACAGAAAGCAGGTGAACACGCAGTCAGCTAGGAAATACCGCCTTCACAATAACTTGGTTATAAAATTTCCTACTGAGCACTCATGGTAATTTCATTGATATCTATGGCTTATTTTTTGCAATTTTCCCTTACAATAATGTTAAAGAAAAAACAGAGCATCACTTTCATAGTCATCAAAGATGTGTGACATCAGATTTTCTCTGCCATTGGAAGACTATGCTGGTGAATGAAGTTGCAGATATTAAAGACTAATCAGCAAAACTACAACCAAACACCGCTAGCTGATCAAAGGGTATGAATCAAGAACATGCAAAATGGCATTCTAAAAGCTGCTCGCAGAACAAGATTGTGTTGCTTACAATTGGGTTACAACAAGATTCTGTCCATTGTCACTGTGATGACAAGTGACGCCCTCCCAAGAATCCCATGTGGAAGGCGCGCAGGGATCCCCATGCCAACCCATCCTGTCTGGTATCCGCAGCGATTCCTTTAATGCCTGCATCGCCATCACTGTCAAAATAACAGAAAGAGATTATGAATAATCAACATGAAAGCAAGTTGTTCTTAGCAGTCGTAAGATCATTCCATTTCGAGTTCTTGAATCACGCACCTTGGCTTGGCACCGTGGCAAGATCCAACGGCACAATGGCGTAATTCTCAAGCCCACAAATGATGGGCTTCCCAACCACCGGCACCAGCTTCACGACCAGCGGCGTGCTTGTCAAGTTCTCGACGATGTAATGCCACTTGAACGCTGTGAACCCTCCGACCTCCTTGTAGATGTCGATCCTCATCGCGTTTTCCCCGCCAATCAATACGTCGAACACCCTCTGCCCGGCCATGGTCACCCCGGAATCAATCTCTGCGAAGTGGAACCAGACCATGTAATCGAGACGCGTGTCCACCGGCAGCAAGTACATGATAGCGTCCGCGGAGTTGACGGTGGTGACGGCAGTCTCGTACACCTTGACGGGGAAGTAGTTGGGCGCCTGGTTAGCGCCGAGGATCTGGTGGCCGCCGGTGGAGAGCGCCTTGACGGGGACATCGCGTCTGCGGAAGTAGGCGTCGGGCTGCCAGACCCGGGAGAAGGCGTCGGAGTCGTTGGTGAAGCCGGGACCGAAGAGGGAAGAGCCAGCGGTGAGGCGGCCGTAGTTGACTAGGATGAGGTCGACGCCTGTGGAGGCGGCGCCGTAGGCGAGAGGGTGGATGGCAGCAACCTCGACGGAGGCGATGACGGGGGGATCCGTGGCGATGCTGTAGAAGCAGAGGTCCGCGTCGCCGTCGGGGACGGCGGCGATGAAATCCGCGTAGGCGCCGGAGCGAGCGGCGGCCTCGGGCCAGGGGGAGCGCCAGGTGAAGACGAGGGTGCCCTCGAAGGAGACGTCGAAGCTGGGGGTTCGCAGTTTGGAGTCGTAGTTGTCGTAGACGGTGAAGGTGCGCAGGTAGTAGCGGCCGGGGGGGAGGGGCACGGAGTAGCAGTTCTTCTTGCCGGCGGAGACCGGGGGGAAGAAGCGGAGAGTGCGCTCCTGCGGCAACCGGAAGTGGTGTGGCTCCGCCACCAGCCCAATGGCCCCGCCGGAGTAGTATCGGTCCGCCACCCAGGGGCGCCCGAACTCCGACGTGAAGTTGGAGGTGCCGCCACAGTCGATGTTCAACCCCACGCCTACGCTTTCCAAATCAAAGAATTGAGCCAAGAGAACGGACATTACAAGGAGAAGTAATGGCAATGTGGGTGGACGAGCTTACCGGCTGTGAAGGGATCAGAATGCGGGGCGGAACTGGCATCACCGGCAGCGGAAGAGAGGAGGAGGAGAAAGAGAGGGACGAGGAGGTGAGACATCGCTCGCTTGTTGCGGGCTTGGATGGAGAGTATGCGAGTAGAGATCAAGTAGAAGACGAAGCCGTGAATCGTGGCCGTTCATCACGCATCATTCGCGCAGTAAGTCCACTTAGAGGTGTTTACCACATGATGGTGGGAAAAGGAGCACCCAACGGACGACGCATCTCTTGTCGAGCAATGGGCCCCACTACAAGTAGGCGTCTCCGCGGCGGAGAGCGCGGTAAGCGGATTAACTAGAAATAGCCTCAGCGGACGACCGAGGACGTGCGAGCTTAACACGTGGACGGCAAGGATCAGCTGAAGATGCGGCGTGATTGATGGCTAATTAAAGTGGCTGGCTTTGACGCATCTCAAAGTAATAATTCCATTCGTTTCCGATGGGTTCGGTTCGAGTCCTTTCCTGTCACATGCGAGTCAATCCGGTCGAGCATTAGGATACCGATCGGAAGGAGTGAATGTAACCCACGAAAAGGACAACTTGTACACAGAGATCACGGCTATTAACTGTGAACTGCAAACACGAATATAAAAACATCATGGATATGCAATAGTACGTTTTAGATTAAGCAGGATGATAAAAAGTGGATGACAACGAGGTATGATTCAGGAGACGATATGAGCGTCCTATCTGATTGACATATATGTATTTGGGATATCTTGTTAGGGCTCAATTACTTAATCACATGCAAAAATATTTGATCACGGGTAAAGTTAGTAAATGATTTTATACTCATACAATTCCAATTGATTTAACAAATAAGCATAATTATTTAGTGTCATTAAAGATGATTATAATCTATCCTTATCAATAGACTAAGTAATAGTTCTACCAAGCATCCATTATAAAAGCGAAGTCATAACACACTCAAGATAATATAATAATATAATAATATTCAATTTATCTGATTAGTTCGACTCACCTCACTTAAGTACTAACTTGAGAATCAAAGAGGCATTATCGAGATTGCCCCTTGTCTTAGTTTTGTAGGAATCTGACCACCAGTGCGACGAATTTCCTAAAGACCAACTTGAAAAAGAACTAGGTTGGACCTAAATTGGCCTTAAGCTCGAGCAATCCAAAATTATCTCTAATAAATTAGTGTTAGAAGGAGCATCGATCATCTAAGGGAAATCTCGCAGAACTATCTCAAGCAAACCTTGAAGACATGAATCCCTCAAACTTTTGAACCCTTACTTCGATCACTTTAAACACTCATCGTTAGATTCCTCTGATTTTAATAATCATTAATCAAGGTCCAATAGGAGTCTCAATTGAACAAAACCCACTTCTTGACCCCAACCTATTTTGTCGAGTTTTTCCTATTATAACTATGTCTATTCTTATGAAAATTTTCTGTCTATTCTTATGAAAAATTTTCATACTCTACTTCAACAAATGCCAATTTTGACTTCAAATTGACAATTTTTACTTTCCTCAAATTACCTAACTAGCTCAATAATCTCTGTCCACATTTGTCCCTCATATTATTGCTTCTGATCTCTTACTTGCACCTATCTTTAGCTAAGTAGTTGAGTCATTTTTGGCTTAAACATAGGCACCACTTGACCCATCTCCTCTGCCAATAGTTCCAAATTGAGTCTTATTATTAGCACCAGAATTCATGAATGAATCAATAAGTCAATCGAATGACCTTCCAACTAAAGTCAAAGATCGCCTATCTAGGATGGACCAATAATTAGCAAACATTCGCAAAGAAATAAATCTAAGGAAGATAGTCAAAAATAGATCCATATTTACAATCTCTTTTTACAAAAGATAAGAACGAGGAACCTATTCCATAAAATTTTAGGCTTCCCATATTGGACGTCTATGAAAGAAAAACCAGCCCATCAGAATACATAGTCACATTCACTTCTCATATGATTATGTATAGGATGACAAACTCTCTTATGTGTTGGCCTTTCCTAACCACCTTAAGAGGAGCAGCCCACGAATGGTTTGTTAAGCTACCTTCAGAATCAATTTCATCCTTCGAACAATTAACCAAGAAGTTTGAGCTTAGTTTCATCAGTTATAGACTCATGAAGAAACCTACCACCACTTCTCTCTTAACTATATGTAAGGAAGAAAATGAATGTTTGGAAAGTTACACAAGAAAGTTCAATGACAAAGTCTGGTAAGGCGTCGGCCTTACACCTTCTATCCTTATCAATGCATTTATCGATGGTCTCTAACCCTAAAGGATTTTTCTACAAATTCATCACTTAGCCTTTGACGACTTCTCTAGAATTATTGTAAGAAGCCAATCATCATATTATTGTCAAGTTCGTTATCATCGGCAAAAAGAAGGGTGAAGCCAAGAAAACAACAAAAGAAGAAAAGACCACATCCCCAAACTCCTCAGAAAGGTTGAAGAATGACAAATCAAATGCCAGTGAGAGTTTATGTCATTCAACACTATTATATTAAAGTGTTCATGCAAATATGAGAGAAGGGACTACTAAAAGTGCTCTGACATTTGAGAGCCCTATAGATAATAAAGAATATGACCAAATACTATTACTTTCACTATGACCATAAACACAACACCGAAAGTTGCTATGCCTTAAAAGAGTAAATTAAAGATTTGGTCTAAAAGGGATACCTTAATAAGTTCCTCCATTGGATTTGAGAATCTTCATCGAAACCTCGTGGCCTAGTTGAGCGGCGGGTGGACATGATAGTTAGTGGATTGGGGGCAGCTATTCCTCTACTTGGAAGATGTATACAATGTAACCATAGTTAAAGAGGTTTCTTCCAAATGAAGACTAGCCAATTATGTTCAAGAAGAGGTCGATTGCCTAGATTCAGAGTATGATGATGCATTGGTGGTATCCCTCGCGATCGCAAACGCATGAGTTAAAAAGATTCCAATTGATACAAGGAGCTTGACCAGTACATTGTACTATAATACCTTTGAGAAAATTAGTCTATCAATCAAGGACCTTCAGTCCATCTCCTCTATTTTTATCGACTTTATTGGGTAGTCAGTTACTTTGATAAAAATCATCGATATCTACATAACGTTTAGGGCTAACGATCACACCAAGATAATAAATACCAAGTTTTTTATGGTTAATATTCCTTCGGCCTATAATGTTATCATTAAGAGATATACTCTTAACCAAATATAGGTAGTAGTGTCAACCTATTATATGACAATCAAGTTTTCAACCTACATAGGAATAGGGTAGATTAAGAGTAATCCCAAGGAATCCAAATGGTGTTACCTGACATTAGTCATACTTTTGAAGAAATAAACATTGTTGATTTAGCAAATGGAATCGTGGGATCCCTCACCGTCAACCCGGTAGGGGAAGTCTTGGAAGAAATTCCTCTAAACCTAAAATGGTCAGATCGTATTGTAAAAATAAGATCAACCTTAACTCAGGAAAAGAAGAGGAAACTCATTAACTTCTTGCAACTGAACTCAAAGGTATTTGTGTGGTCGACTAGTGATATGCCTAAGATAGACCCTAGCATAACCCAGCATCAATTTAACATAAACTCAAAACACAAAGTTGTCCGTCAAAACTTTGAAGATTGGCTCTCGATCGCTAGGATGCCATAAAGGAGGAAATAAAAAACTCTTATAGGTTGTCTTCATCCGAGAAGTCCATCATCCAAAGTGACTCGCTGACGTAGTTCTCATCAGAAAGAGTAATAGGAAACAAAGAATGTGTCAATTACAATGATCTCAATAAAGCTTACGCAAAAGATAATATTTTCCTCCTAAGAATAGACCAACTTGTGGACTTTATCTCCAGACATAAGTTATTAACTTTCATGAATACTTTTTTGGGTATAACTAGATTAAATTGACACCGAAGGATAAAAAGCACATAACTTTTATCACTAGGGAAGGTTTGTACAGCTATAAGGTCATGTCATTTGTACTTAAAAATACAAGAGCAATAACACAAGAGTAATATATCAGAGGATGGCTAATAAAATGTTCTAACAGTAAATTAGGAGGAACATAGAATTTTATGTCAATAACATGTTGGTAAAGAGCTGCACTATCGATGCACGCTTATCTGACCTCGGAGAAATGTTTACCATCATTAGAAATTTGTGGATGCGATTGAATAAGACCAAGTGTGCATTTGATATAAGTTTAGGAAAGTTTTTGGGCTTCATAATACACCAACATAGAATAAACATAAATCTAAAGAAGGTTCAGGCCATTATCAATGTGAAGTCTCTAGGTTTCATTAAAGAAGTTCAATAGTTGATAGGTTGAATCATTGTGCTAAGCCAATTTTTGTCTCAAACAAGAGATTGGTGTCTACCATTCTTCAAAATACTAAAGCACCTAAAGAACTTTTAACGTATTGAATAATTTCAAGAAGCATTTAATGTGCTCAATGCTAGTCATATGTACCCTACAAGTCAATCACGTGAGTAATGACACGTGTAACATGACACGCACTCTTTTTTGCTTATTATTATTATAGTATTTTCTCACTTTATATTGCTTATTGCATATGTATATATATATACATATATATATACATATATGTATATATATAT
>LVTN01002196.1:30670-42053 GCA_001649415.1 Musa itinerans
ATGTATATATATATATATATATTGTGATGTCTATAGATCTATGTAATGGGAATCAGATCATGATGAGATTATGATAATGAGACCAATTCACCTTTAAATGTAGACCATAAATAATCTCGGTTATAGGTTACTCGAGAGGGACATCAAGATAACTAGACAGACTGGTGTACTATATACTCATCCATATGATGGAGGCAATTGGTCTCATAGCTACTCGTGTGGGGACATTATGGATACAGTGTATGTGCTCATTGGAGAATGAGTTTACTTATTGATCCGCGGAATATTGGATAGTTGATGATGTCTTATTATCAAACAACGATTCTGTCATCCCAATAGTGTATCTGGTTATTAGATTTGAGATACCAATGATATCCTATATGAGTACTCCGCTTTTTGATACTAGATTTATAGGTCTAGAAGTTTCAAATCTAACACAATTGGTTATCGGAAGTGGTAGCCGACCTTACGAGGACTATTGAGTGTCAATAGATGATCATCCGCTCTCGGTATCATGAGAGAAATATCTCATGTGTTCTTGCTGAGAAAAATCCCTAACCAAGGTCATTCGGATTAAAAGAAAAAGAATTCTCCAAGAGAATCCGATTAGAGTGAGACTCGAGTAGAAATTGTGTGGGCCTAACAATATCATGCCCAATATACATTCTCTAGGGTATTATATGGATGATGAATTATAGATACACAGTACCTGAGGATAGATAGGTCTAATGGATTGGATTCCCCTATATCATCTAGGGACTGTAGCGTAGTGGCCTAGCACGTCTGTAGTCGATGAGTCAAGTGAATTATTATGGGGATAATAATTCACTGAGCCAAAAGGAGTTCTAATAGATATGACTCACGGTTAGCTTGATATTGGGCCTAGAGGGTCACACACATATGGTAAGTGTTACAACGAGTAGAGGTTCGGATATGAGATATCTGCTAGAGCCCTTGTCTTATTGGATATCCAATAAGCCCTTGAATTATTGGATCATATAGATGAGATCCAATAAGAGTCAATGACAGATTATTAAGTAGAGTCCCACTAATTTAAGGTCTTGGGTAGTTGGATGGAGATCCAATACCCAATATTGTAGAATTCATTATGGTTAAGTTGATAGAGGGTCTCTATAAATAGGAGGGAACTAAAGGGCCATGGGTTAGGTTCTTTTTTGCTGCCACCTCCTATTCTCCTCTCTCCCTCTCCTCCATAATCTACGGCCCCTATTTCGGGAATGTCGATAGCAAGAAGGGGTAGCCCATTCTTAATTGCTTAGTGTGCACTACGAGAAGGATTGTGCAACGATTTGAGGAGCATTTTTATAGCCCTTATCATGTGGATTACTACTAGAGAGGACAATTGACCTCCTTCATCCTCTCCCATAGATCTATAGGAATTTAGGGATATACGATCTCCTTAGATAACACAATCTCCCTTATACACATAGTTTTCAGTTTTGTAGGTTTTTATGCACCAATCTTTGCATGAGAATGAAATCTTATTTTTTGTAAAAATTTTTGGGATTTTTATTTTTTGTTCTTCTACTACGCATGTGATGTTACCCTAGATTTCCCAACACTCAAGAGATATCTGGCATATCTTCCCAACTTTTTAATTGTCACCGAAAGGAAGATTTATACTTTACTTATCTATAACCCTAGTGGTCATAAGCTTAGTCTTGATTTAAGAGGAACAATAAATCCAAATGCATATTTATTATACTAGTCATATACTCCAAGATGTAAAACTCAATATCATAATTTTGAAAAGCTAACTTATGGGTTGACCTTGGTAGTCAGAAAACTTTGACCCTACTTTTAAGCTCATCATATCATTATCATGATAGATCAACCAATGTGATATGTTCTTTCTAGCCTAATGCCACATGAAAACTCCTTAAATTAGTAATTAAACATAGTGGATTCAACATCTCTTATAAGTTAAGAAGGACCATCATTAAGGCACAGGCCCTCATCGACTTTGTGGCAAAAATGACTTACACTTAGAAGGTGTCTAAAGATGCTAAATAATGGATTTTGCACCTAGACAAGTTAGCTATGTAGACTAGTGGAGGAGTAGGCCTTGTCTTGAAAAGTCCAGAAGGGGAAGTATACAAACGCTCACTCCACTTCAGCTTTCAGGTTATCAATAATGTAGCAAAATATAAAGCTTTTTTTTAGGCTAAAACTTGCTAAAAACATGGGAATACTGAATCTAAAGGTATAAAGTGACTCACACTAGTTATTAGTCAAATCAATGGTGCAATGAGACCCATGACTCTATAATAGTATTATATCTTGTGGATGCAAGATAGATGATAGCTGATATCTCGACATTTAGCATTGAGTAAATTCTTAAAAAGGATAATATGACAACAAACACTCTTTACAAACCACAAATCGGAAGACATTATTCACGGTCCAGAGGAATCACCATGAAGGTCTTAACTCAAAGAAGCATTCATAAGGATCAAGTGGCTAATACTAATTATGAGATATTATGAGATACCTAAAGACTGTGGTTCTTCTCGATGAGTCGACTGTGATAAGAAAAGTACATAGGCAATGGATTAGGTGCTTTATAAATGATCCCTATCACATCCCTTGCTATGTTGCCTCCACCCTACCGAACCAATTCATGTATTGTCCAAAATCCATTAGGGGGCTTATGTAATGCTCAAATCTAGAGACTGCTTGCAGTAGAGTTAATTTCAGCCAATGCAACCTACCCCTTTGCATAGTGTGCATTGGATATTCTTGGACCCTTTCTCCTAGGCCAAGGTCAAACCATTAGCAACAATCACAGAAAGGTAGGTTGAAGGCTTCGTGTGAAAAAGTATCATATCTCAATTTGGAGTATTACAAGTACTAATCACAAACAATGAAACTTAATTCAACAATGTTAAGTTTAAAAAAATTTATGAATCTTTCAAAATTTGTTTAAGATTGAACTTAGTGGCCCATCTGCAAGCTAACGATCAGACTAAAATTACTAATCAAGCAATATTAGATTGACTAAAAACTAATCAAGCAATATTAGATTGACTAAAGAAGAGTCTCGAGGACGGAGTATGGATAGATGAACTCTTAAGCATATTATGGGATTATCGAACTATGCCAAAGGCTTCCACTAGGTAATTTCCTTTCTACCTAACATACTAAACCGAAGCAATGCTTTAGACGAGTTAGCATTGCTAATTATCCAGACTTAGCACTTTGCCAATCGCTCAAAGCAAATTTAAACCTCATTAATAAAGTCAGAGCTCGAGCACACCTTAGGAACTTAGCATACAAATGAGTGGTTGCTAAAACCTTCAATACCAAAGTTTGTCCCTGTTAACTGCAAGAATATGACTTGGTCTTAAGAAGAACTGAAGTTAGTGACCTAGCTCAAGCTAGAAGCAAGCTAGCATCGAATTTGGAAGGACCGTATCAGATCACAAAGAAAGTTTGACTGAGAACTTATTGATTCTAGACTCTTATTGAGTCGAATATTCCTGGCTACTGGGAAACCTGGAGTAGCATCCTATGTGCAATAGAAGAACAGAAAACATAATCCTCAAATTTTCTCCAAACAATAATTTCTCATCATCGTGCGAAGATTGTTATGCAAAAACTCATAAAACAAAAAACTACGTATATATAAAAGATGCTTTATCTAGGGAAATCGTATAAATGAGGTCAACTGTCATTTTCTCTAGCGATGATCCACATAGTAGATACGGCGAAGATGCTCCTCAAATCGATGCACAATTCTCCTTTCCACATGCACCATACGATCAAGAAGGGGCCAACCCTTCTTGCTTTCCACACACCCTAAACCGAGACTGTTGGCTAAGGAGGAGAGGGAGAGAGGAGTATAGGAGGTGATAGTCAAAAGGGTCTAGCCTATGCCCCCTTTGGAACCCTCATATTTGTAAAGGTCTTTGTCAACTTAACCCTAATGGATCCTGCCCTATTGGGTATTGAATCTTCATTCAACTACTTAAGCTTATTAGATTAGTAGATCTCTACCCAATAATCTCCCACTGACTCTTATTGGATCTTATCCACAAGACCCATTAATTCAGGGGCTTATTGGATATTTAATAAGATATGGGTCTTATATTCGAATCATTACTCTTCGCAGCACCTACCATATGTGTGTGACCCTTTAGGCCCAATATTGAGTTGGTCGTGAGTCACATATATCAGAATTCCTTCTGGCTCAATGAATAATCATCTCCATAATAATTTATTCGACTCATTGACTACGGATGTACTATACCACTACGTTGTAGTCCCTAGACAATATAGGCGAATTCAATACATTGGACTTGTCTATCCTTAGTTACCATGTATCTATAGTCCCTCCTCCATCTAATATTCCAGAGACCATATATGGGGCATAGTACTGTTAGGCCCATACAGTTTCTACTCAAGTCTCGTTCTAATCGGATTCTCCCAATGAACTATTTCTCTCTCAATCTAAATGGCCTCGGCTAGGGATTTGCCTAGGTAAGAATACATAAGATATTCTTCTCATAACACAAAAAGTGGATGATCCTTTATCGACACTCAATTGCCCTCGTAAGATTAGCTATGACTCATAATGACCGGCTATGCTAAATTTGGAACTTTAAGACCTATAAGTCTGGTATCAAAGAGTAGAGTACTCATACAGGATATCCTTCATGTCTTAAATCTAAGGATTAAATACACAATTATGATGACAGAATTACTGTGTACTGTATCCCTAGTGTCCCCACTAGTCGGTATCAAAGAGTAGAACTTCTACTCGTCGCAACACCTCCAATGAGCACCTGTACTGTATCCCTAGTGTCCCCACACGAGCAGCTATAAGATCAACTACCTCCATCATATAGATGGGTATACAACATACTAGTCTATTTGGTTATCTTAATGTCCCTCTCGTATAACTAGGATTATTTAGGGTCTATGTTTAAAGGTGAATTGGTCTCATTGTCGTGATCTCATCACGATCCGATTCTCATTGCATAGATCCATTAAGCCCATAAATTATTGGATCCTATAGATAAGATCCAATAATAGCTAATTAGAGATTAATGGATAGAGACCCACTAATCTAAGAGGCTTGAGTAATTGGATAGAGATTTAATACCTAATAGGGTAAGATCCATTAGGGTTAAGTTGACATGGGGCCTCTATAAATAGGAGAGAACCAAAGGGCCATAGGCTAGGCTTCTTGGTTGTCACCTCCTATTCTCCTCTCCCCTTCTCCTCCTCAACTAATAGGTATGGAGATTTGAGCAGTGATTTGAGGAGCATCTTCGCAGCTCTTGCCATATGGATCACTACTAGAGAGAAGGATGCTTGACCTCCTTCATCCTCTCGCACAAATCTACATGAGTTCAGGGATATATGATTTCCTTATGTAACATGACTATCTCATATGTGATTTTCAGTTTTATAGGTTTTTACGTACCAATCTTTGCATGACGATAAATACCTTTTGGGAAATTTGATATTTTTATTTTATGTTCTTTCCTTGAGCATATGATGTCACCCCTAGATTTCTCTACACATCAACCATTCAGCATTCCGTGAGTGGATCAATTAGTGAACTCACTCTCCAATGAGCACCGACATTATATCCCTAGTGTCCCCACACGAGCAACTATGAGACTAGCCGTCTCTATTATGTAGACAGGTATACAGTGCACTAGTCTATCCAGTTATCTTGATGTCCCTCTTGAGTAATCTACAACCGGAATTATTTGGGGTTAATGCTTAAAGGTGAATCGATCTCATTATCATGATATCATCATGATCTAATTCCCACTACATAAATCTATGGACATCATAATATATGCAACATGCAAAATAAAGTAAAAAAATACTAATAAATAATAAGTAAAAAGAGTGTGTGTCATGTCACACATGTCATTACTCATATAATTGGCTTGCAAGGTACTTATAACTAGCATGCTCTCCTAAAGATCCATATATGTACAAAAAAAAAAAATCAAGTGTCAAGCAATTTGTATGAGTTCTTAAGCAATAACAATTCCAATTCCTTACCTTGAGGAGTTGGGCTCAAGCCTATATTAACGAGCCGCTAGTTGCTCATCTGCAAGATAGTAGTAGACTCAAACAAATCCATAGACAATCTTTTAAATTGTCTTATTTTTATCTTATGCAATCTCGGGATGGCATTGAAAAACTCTCGATTAAACTAATTCAAATTGATTAGTCAACTATGTCTCAAAAGAATAAAAAATACCTCCTCTTTCAACCTTTACAAGAGGTTGGAGCACCCTTAACACAACAATCGAGATGGACGAAGAGGAAATATGATGACTCTCTAAAGCATAGATAATAGCAAACAAATCAAGGGTCAATGATGGGGAGATATATGTCCTCATACACTCCTCAACAAAATGCTGCAAGAAAGTGTCAGGAATTTGGTGTCATTCGAGCATATAAGAACTTTCAATAGTTGAAAGCCTCGATAGAAAATGGCTAGGGGAGGAACGAAATCTTGCCTCTAGTGCATCCATGCTAGTGCAAAACATGTGATGTGAAACATAAGGTTGATTACCTGGTCAAGTAGGCATTAGCTCAAACTCGACCAGAATGTGATAGATCTTCTAGAGAATCTCCATGTCGAAGGCCTTCACAGTTGAGTCCAAGTTGAGGGACTCTACACTAAGTGGTGGAGCTGCACCACCAGATGGATTCATCTCACTTGGGGGGACAATCTTTGTTGGCGTGGCCAACTCGACTCATTTCGAATCCAAAGCTTGCGCTACTGATATCAAGGGTGGTGATGGGGATGACATCCTATCTGAGTCCAGGGTGTTGGAGGAAGAAGTTGGGGAAGACATTGCAGACTTTTTAAGCTAGATTGCTTGGATGCTTTAGGAGTTCGTTTTCAGAAACTTTAATTGTAAGAGCAAGTGAGAAATCCCTAAAGCAACTAATGTATATTTATATGAGAGGAAGATGATGTTTTGTTTGCTCAACCATCCCTTCAACTCCCAAGCGCATTAAGTAACATGGGACATGTGACACCATCAGCATGGCCTAGGATGCATGGCACCATCTGGGGACCCTAATGGTTAGATAGGTCATCACTATGATCATGATCGAATTTGTCATGATTTACGTAATGACCACATGTTAACAGGCCATTTAGCCATGACTCCTCTTTGCTACAAGTGGGTATGACACATGTAGTTGTATCCTAATCCACTCAGATTCTCCTACTCACCGATTGGGTGGCATGCCTAGCACGTGTATCAGTTGAACCCTCACACCATCATATGTTGGCGGTGTTGGTGACACACACCATCGTACCCAACCCCCTAACCCTTCATGCATTGTTGTGCCTAGTCATATGACCCCATCATGCCACCACACCAAGCTCCCTAGTACTTCATGCACCTAGTCACATGACCCTATCACACTATCATACTTAGCTATGGCCCTTCATACATCACTGTGCCTGGTCATATGACCCTATCATGACACCGTACTTAGCCCTGTGACCATTTGTGCATTACTATGCTAGGTCACTTGACTTTATCACACCACCGTGCCTGGCTATGGCCCTTTATGTGCCGCTGTGCTGAGTCATATGACCATATCGTACCATCACACCCATCCTTATAGCCCTTTGTGTGCCACTATGCCTAGTCATATGACCATATTACACCACCGCACTCGGCCTTGTAGCCCTTCGTGCATTATTGCACTTGGTCACCTGACCCTATCGTGCCACCGCATCTAGCTACGACTCTTCATGTGCTGCTACGCCTAACTATACGACCTTATCACACCACAACACTCAGCTCTGCGACTCTTCGTCAGTTGTCGTGCTTGGTCATATGACCCTATTGCACTACTACACCCAGCCTTATGGCCCTTCATGCACCACTATGCCTGGTCACCTTACTATATCATGCTACCACACTCGGCCCTACAACCCTTGGGGGGACAATCTTTAGTGGAGTGGCCAACTTGACTCATTTCAAGTCCAAAGCTTCAGCTACTGATATCAAGGGTGGTGATGGGGACGACATCCTATCTGAGTCCAGGGTGTTGGTGATGGGATATAAAGAGAAATAACTTTTGTATATGAACAAATACTAGCAGACTATAACACAACAAAATTAAATGGAATCACAACCAAATAGAACACCAAGATTTACGTGGAAAACCCCTCCAATGTGAAGAGTAAAAACCACGGGGCAAACTAGAGATAATCCACTATAAGAATAATGAATATACAAATCTTAATCTCTTGCCCAAAACCCTAGCAACAATCACAAGAGAATAACTGGGATACAAGAATCATATCACTGTGCACAATATCTAAATTCTCCCCAGGTAATCATAGCAATAATCTACTATAGATTTGATCTAACTTGAGATGACAACACTGCCTAGATGATTGTGAACAGCCTCTCTGCATTGTCCTCGTTTTCTTTCCTTTCTTTCTCTTGTTTTATTGCCTTGTTCTTATCCTTTTCTTTAGAATCACGTGGCTACAGTGTTCTCGTTACTGCAGTTTTTCTGCCTCCAAAACCGCAGCCCCCACACCCCCCTAACTTTAATATAGGGTTAGGTCAAAGAGAGGAGGTGGGCTATGGGCTGTTCAAGCCCACTATGGGCTATCAGCCCAACAACCTCCCCCTTCAACCGAGAAGGAAGGCTGTCTCATGACTCCTCAATGTGAAGTCATGTCGGCTAGCTATTGGCATATCTCCTGTCTTTCTTTCGGTAAAGTCTTTGTCAACATGTCTGCTCCGTTGTCATCTGTGTAAATTTTCTAAAGCTGCAACTACTTCTCTTCAAATATATTTTGAATCCAATGGTATATGACATTTATATGTTTTGACTTGGAATGAAATATTGGGTTCTTACACAAATGGATGGCACTCTGGCTGTCACAATACACCACATAATTTTCCTGTTTCAGCCCTAATTCTTGTAAGAATTCTTTCATCTATAATATTTCTTTGCAAATCTCTATAGTAGCAATATATTCTGCCTCTGTGGTGGAGAGAACAATACACCTTTGTAATCTGGATTATCATGACACAGCTCCCCCTACAAAAGTAAGTACATAACCTGATGTGGACTTCCTTGTATCTATATCTCTTGCCATATTTACATCTGTGTAACCTATCAACACAAGTGGTCCACCTTCAAAGCTTAAACAAACCTTAGAGCTCCCTCTAAGATATCTAAAAATCCACTTCACTACTGCCCAGTACTCTTTGCCTGGATTTGCAAGAAATTTGCTAGTAACACCAACTGCATATGCGATGTCCGGCCTCGTACATACCATTGCATACATTAAACTTTTGACTGCTAAAGCATAAGGAACCTTTTGCATTTTCTCCTTCTCCTCATCACTTAACAGACTCTATTCTGAGCACAACTTGAAGTGACCTGCAAGAGGAGAACCAACTGGCTTTGCATTGCTCATACTGAACCTTTCCAATACCTTCTCGGTGTATTTCTCCTGTGACAACTAAATCTTCTTAGTTTTTCTTTCATGGGAAATCTGCATGCCCATTATTTGCTTTGCTGGCCCCATGTCCTTCATTGCAAAGGACTCACTTAGTTCCTTCTTCAACCTATTAATTATAGACATATCTTTCCCAAGGATAAGCATGTCATCAACATAAAGTAAGAGAATAATAAAATTCTCACTAAACCATTTGATGTACACACAATGATCTGAAGCCGTTCTTTTGTATCCATTTTCTGTCATAAATGAATCAAACTTTCTATACCATTGTCTTGGAGCTTGTTTTAGCCCATACAAGCTCTTTTTCAACTTGCAGACAAAGTTCTCTATACCTTTGAATTTGAAGCCTTCTAGTTGCTTCATATAAATTTCCTCCTCCAAATCATCATGAAGGAAATCTGTCTTCACATATAACTGCTCAACCTCCAAGTCCTGGCTAGCAGTAATACCAAGAGCAACACGAATAGAAGACATTTTAACAATAGGAGAAAATATCTCTTCAAAGTCAATACCTTTCTTTTGACCAAAGCCTTTTACAACCAACATAGCTTTATACTTTGGTTGAGAACAATATTCTTGAGTCTTCAACCTAAAAACCCACTTGTTCTTCAAGGCCTTCATTCCCTTTGATAGTAGCACCAAATCATAAGTGTGGTTCTTCTGAAGAGCATCCATCTCTTCTTGCATAGCAACTAACAACTTCTTTTTCTGCTCACTTTCAACAGCTTCCTGGTAACTCTCTAGTTCACCTGCATCAATAAGCATCACATACTCATCTGTAGAGTATCTTTTGGAAGGTTGACGTTATCTAGAAGATCTTCTCAATTGGGGTTCTGTAGGAAGTTGCTCTCCAACTTCTTCTTGCTCAACATGTCCTGTAGGTAGATCAACATCAGGCTCTACACCATCTTCCTATATATCTCCCCCATCACCTTTATATATTGGAGGAGTAACTGGGTCACAATATGCTAATCCTTCTACAGAAGTCTTCGTTGGTGCCTTTTTCTTCAAATCCTCAAAGGTTTGATCCTCAAAGAAGACCACGTCTCTACTTCTAAACACCTTCTGCTTTTTTGGATCCCAAAGCCTATAACCAAACTGATCATATGAGTAGCCAAGAAAAATACATTCTTTAGTCTTACCATCCAGCTTGGACCTCTCATTGTCTAGAACATATGCAAATGCATGACAACCAAACACTCTCAAATGCTTGTAGGAAACATCTTTCCCTGACCATACATGCTCTGTAATATCACCATCTAGGGTTGTATATGGTGATAAGTTAATCATATCAACTGCAATTCTCAAAGCCTTATCTCAAAACCTTTTAGGTAGCTTTACTTGTGAAAGCATACATATGATCTTTTCCATGATTGTGCAGTTCATCCTCTCTACAATAGTATTATGTTGAGGTGTACCAGGAACTATCATCTCATGTTGGATACCATGTGACCTATAATAATCATTAAACAATCCTGTATACTCACCAACATTATTTGATCTTATGCATTTCAATTGCCTTTTTGTCTCCCTTTCAACTTTGGCATGAAACTCTTTGAAGACATTAATAACCTAATCTTTGGTCTTCAAAGCGTAGGTCCAAACTTTTCTAGAACAATCATCTATAAAAGTGACAAAATAAAGTGCACCACTGATACTAGGAACATTAACAGATCCACCAGGAGTTTTTGTCCTCAAAGGACCACATATATTTATATAAACACGGTCTAAAGCATACAATTTTCTAAACATAGTAGGACTAACAAATGAAACTCTGTATTGTTTACCAGCTAAACAATCAATACAAGGGTTCAAATGTGTACCTCTGAGGTCTAGCAATACATCTATCTTAGAAAGAGCTTGCAGTCCCTTCTCGCT
>LVTN01002198.1:6367-22499 GCA_001649415.1 Musa itinerans
CAATTCCGCTCTCCTTGGCCCGATGCCCTACGTCCGAAGCCTTCTGCCGTCCAATACCCTGACGTGATCTCCTCCGACGCAACGTCAATTCCTCCTGCGTTAACTGTCTAATCCTGATCGAGTAGACCTGCATCACTCAAAATGCAGTTAAACATCTAAACACAATCAATTAGTTTCATCATCAAAATCCGAGATTCAACAACTCTAACCACCCGCGCTCCTCCAGAAGAAGAAGACGAAGGAGAAGAAGAGGATGGAGACATCTCAACCTCAAGGTTGGAAGCAAGAAGCCGGGGCGCGGATTGAGGCGCCGAAGAAAAAGTGATTACAAATGCTCTGAAGGAAGCTTATAAAGGACAGGTCACACCGCCGCAGGACGTCGATTGGACTCCCCGAGGAGAAAAGTGGTTGCGACATTTAAAACCCACCATGACCCCTCGGATTCGCCAAGATTCGCCAGCTTCGGAACCCTTGCCAGAGGTGTCCCGTCATCCTAGATCTCCCGCCAGGGGCATCAAATTGTCCCGGATCTCCCGCCGAAGGCGCCCCATCGCCCAAGACCTCCCGCCAGGAGTCACTTGAAACAAGGAGTCTCGCGCCAGACCCCCTCACCGCTCCACCTGGCCTATCGCATGGCATCAAGGTGCCCAAGAAAAATTCGCCACGCGACTCACAGGTCCAGCCCTTGCCTGAGTCGCTCTAGATCGGTTCCCGACTTACGACTCGTCGGCCTAGTTCATTGCCTGGGTCGCTCTAGATCGCCCCCGACTTGTGACCCGCCGGCATCGAAACCTGAGTCCGAGCATAGTCACTCGGCTCACAGGTCCAGCCCTTGCCCGAGTCGCTTCAGATCGATTCCCGACTTGCGACTCATTGGCTCAGTTCATTGCCCGGGTCGCTTCAGATCGCTCCCGACTTGCGACCCACCGGCATCAAAACCTAAGCACATATAGTCACTGGGCTCGCAGGACCAAAGCTAATGCCCGAGTCACATCTCGGCCAATCCAACGCCCGAGCCACGCCTTGCGGCCAAACGCCTCTTGGCTAGTCCAACATCCGACTTGCCACTTGTAGACCACAGCATTCCGCGCCACTCTCCCAAGTCGCCCCACGACAAGCTGCCCAGGCTCCCCTCGCAAGCACAATCATAGTGTTCCGACCCAGTCACGCCTCTCGGCCCTATAGGGACCCCACGGCGCGCCATGAGGGGGGAGAAGTGATAAGGCACATTATGGGCCCAAGACACGTCACAGTCGATGCCACATGCCATGACAGAATCCGTACCAAGGTGTCGCACGTCACGACATCCCACACGCCAAGTCAGAATCCATACTCCAGAGTATCGGTCAACACGCCTCATCCCAGTAAACCCGGGACGACACCATCCCCACACGCCAAGTCAGAGCCCGTACCAAGACACTGTTTGACATGCCTATTACGTCGATCCGCATATGACCGAACCTTATACAATGGTATAAAAGCCCTTGGGGGACATCCGCCAAAGGGGAGAAAAAAAAAGAGAGAAAAAACAATTGAACCCTCCACTGACTTGCTCGTTGGAGAGGCCACAGTCGAGAATCACCCGACGAAGGCCATTTTTGTAGGAAGGCGGTCGCCCCCAATCTGCGAATGCCCCAACCTCGGAAGTCGCCGATCGACATCCCCGCGGCGAGCCATCAACCAGCACTTGGACTGTGAATGTCGATTAGTACACCGTTGTGACGACCCGGTCGACCTCGGCATCCAGCTCGACCGTCAGGAGACTCCCGACATTGACCCGTGGACCTAACCGTGCTGACTCGTCAGCCACGGTGCATTTGTTCACCAGGTCAACTATTACACCTCAAAATTGTAGGGTCAACTATCACAGACCGGTTTTCCAAAACCACCTCATATGGTAATTAAAAAAAGAACCTCGTCGCTAACAATAGATAGCAAGTATCCAAAACTAAACGCAGTGGGTCAAATAAACACAACTACAAATCAAGGAAGGATTTGTTTCTAAGTGTAATTTGGACTGCGGTAATGTAACACGAAGAATAAGATTTGTGGACACTAATTTGGTTTTTTTTAAAGGGACACCAAGAGGAGCCCGTACAGCAAACCGAATAATCCTCTTGGTCCAAAGTCAACAATTGCCTACGAGAAATCTTCATAGAACACGAAGTGTTTCCTGAAGCATCCACATGAATGTCTCGTTAATCCCATTAAACAAATCTCAATTCTCAGGATATCCCTGCGAAAAAAATAATAAAGTCCTGAGAAAAGTCTCTCTACCTTCCTGGTGGATATTCGTAATAATAACAATAATAAAGGTTAGAAAAATGGAAGTGAGAAGAAGACTAGATGGTAGGTTCACGTCCCGTGGACGCATTGGTTTTCTCGTTTTCCGGTTTCATTTTGCCGTCCTCCCGACGCTGACCCTAGCCCTAGCCACCGCGTTTTGGATATCCGGCGAGCTGCGATGGCGGCGGCCCCGAGGGCCGACGGGTCGGAAAACGTGATCGCCACCGCGCGGCACATTGTCAGGAGCCTCGCCACCACCTCCGAGGCCGCCGACGACATGATGCGCATCCTCTCCGCCTTCGATCGCCGCCTCTCCGCGGTTCCCGACCTATTCTCCCCTTCTCCCTGCGCCGCTGGCGAAGATGAAGCCCCTTCCTCCGCTGTCGACGACGAAGCCCCTTTCTCCGCCGTCGACGGGGAGGCCCCCTCCTCGTCCTCCGTCGATGGCGAGCAATCCGAGGCGGATGCTCGCCTCAAGGCCGCCGAGAGGGTTATCTTCCATTGGGATCCCTCCAATCCGGATTCCCTTCTGTGGGACTCCCCCGACACCGCCGCCGAGTACCTCTCCGCCGTCGACGAGGTCCTCGCCCTCACCGCGACCTCCAGAGGTGATCTCCTGGCCTGCGCCGAGGTGACCCTCCAGATCGCCATCAGCCGCCTCGGCGACGAGTTCCGGCACTTGATGATCCAGAATACCGACGTCCTTGACGCCGAAAACCTTCACGACTCCATCCAAAGGCTTTTCCTCTCGTTCCGATCCCCCATGAGTGACGCTGCTGCTGAGGACGTCGAAGGGTCGCCTTTGTCAGAGCAATGCGTTGTGGCACGGGCCACCACAATCGCCATCTCGGAGACGCAGATCCCCAATTTGATCCGCCCTGAAGCAATTTCCGACCTTAGGCAGATCGCTGATCGGATGATCACGGCTGGGTCCCGAAATGACCTCTGCCGGGTTTATACCAGCGTTCGCTGTAATATCTTGGCCGATTGCCTCACTGTTCTTGGAGCTGACACGGTTAGTAGTAAGGAGGTGCGAAGGATGGAGTGGAAGACACTTGATAAGAAGATGAAGAACTGGATGCAAGCTTTGAAGCACGTTGTCGGAGTCATCTCAGCCGAGAGGCAGCTCTGCGAACAAATACTTGCTGGCTCCGATGACCTGAAGGAGGAGTGCTTTGATGAGGTTGCAAAGTTCTGCGTCATGCACTTACTAAAATTTGGAGAGGCAATTGCTGAAGGTCAGCGATCGCCAGAGAGGCTCTTTGGCATCCTGGGCATGTATGAGGTTCTAGCGGATGTGCTACCAGACATTGGGGCCCTGTTCCTGGGGGATTCTAAGGATTTCATCTGCGAGGAGGTCGAAAGGGTTCTTTTAGGGATGGGGGATGCAGTAAGGGGCACACTTGCGGAGTTTGGGAATGCAATTCAAGGAGAGACTTCGAAGAAGGCATTGCCAGGTGGTGAGATCCATCCTCTCAACCGTTACGTGATGAATTACATCAAATTGCTTGTTGAGTATAGCACCTTGCTCAATAAGCTTCTTGAGGATGGTAGCATAGATGGTCGAGATAGCTCAGAAGGGGGTGAGAGCATGACCCCTGTGGCTCACCGAGTGCTGTTGCTAATGTCATATCTGGAAGTAAATCTGGAGGAGAAATCCAAACTTTATGAGGATGCTGGGATGCAATATGTTTTCTTGATGAACAATGTACTCTATATCGTCCAGAAGGTTAAGGAGTCCGAGCTGATGGTTCTGTTAGGAGATAACTGGGTTCGTAAGCGTCAGGGTCAGATCCGGCAGTATTCTATGCAGTATTTGAGAGCTTCATGGACTAAGGTCTTGTCTTTTTTGAAGGATGAGGGATTAGTTGGAAGCTCCCATGGTTTGTCAAAGACGGTCCTCAAAGAAAAATTCAAGAGCTTTAACTTTGCCTTTGAAGAAATATATAAGACTCAATCAGCTTGGAAGGTTCCAGATCCACAGTTGCGAGCTGAGCTGAGGATTTCAATATCAGAAATGATACTTCCAGCCTATCGTGCATTTCTAGCAAGGTTTGGTGGTTATTTAGAGGGTGCATGGCATTCAACAAAGTACATAAAGTACACAGTGGAGGATCTGGAGAAGTGTTTGGCTGATTTCTTCGAGGGGTTGCCTGTGCCATCAAGCCACTTTAGGAGAAAGCTTAGCTTGCCTTAATTGAATTCTGGCCAATGGCGAGATTTAACTTTATTTTGACTGTATAACTTCTTCCAACGTAATATTTTCCATTTGAGTTATTTCTTCTTTTTTCTGACAATTAGTTTGTTTGTTGTGATATGGTATTTAGATGTCTACAAAGTTGTCATGTTGAACACATATAGCTACTGAAGGACTCATGTATGTACAGTCTCTCTCAAGTGTTAAAATTTTGAAATTTTTTTTAGTCTATATTAGCAATATCACTTAGATATGCTGTTGGAATTGTTTAGGTTAACTTATGGCTTGTTCGATAGTGGTATGTCTTATATTGCAAGGAACTATTTAATTACCCAGTATCAAGAACACTTGATGTTTTTATCTTGTCAGAGGGTCTTAGTTAGCTATCTTAAAGAATATCCTGTTTGATGCTTTAGAATCATCATTATCTATTTGTTCGCTTTATGAATTTGAACATATATTTTTGGCAAGCCAACCTCATGTTACTACTTCCTAAAGCCGTTGCTAGGCCAATGGGAACACTTAATGGGAACACTACTTCCTAAAGATCAACTGTCATCTTTTAAATATTTACCCCAATGCCTCTTTGTTTTACATCAAAAGAATTTTATCAGTATGTGGTCCAAAGATGACATTATCCCACAAGATGATAGTATCCCCTTGTGGGATATTGTATAACTACATTTATTTGCTCGTGTAAGATTTTGACCTTATTCTCATGCTAAGCATAATTTATTTTGGACGAAGGAATTGATTTACAATTATGTAACAAATAATGTAGTAAGACTTCGTTTTTTTTTTTTTTCTTCATAATGTGATGTTTTGGTGAAAAGGCTGATAACATTCAACTCCTCACATCAAAAGAATTAAGCTTTATAAAAAATCAAACTCCCTTGGTTTTAGTGTCAATAGGTTCATATTTTAGGTTAAGGGTGGATATAGTTCATATTCACAATTAATCATATACATGGAATTTAATCAAGGATAAAATGATAAAGTAAGTTTGTAAGGCTTATTTTATCATTTTAATTCAACCCCCATCTTAGTATCTTAACAATTGATATCAAAGTCAAGCTTCTCTTCGTTGATTTAACATCCAAAAGAGATTAAATGGTTTTTGTTAACAATCTAGAGGGTCACTTTATCACTTGTCCTCCTATGTTCAATGAGACGAACTATAAGCGTTGGAAAACTCGTACGAGGATTTTTTTTATTTCTATGGACTTTGATTTATGGAACATTATCGAATGTGGTTTTCAAAAATCATCTAGACCAATGAATGAGTGGAATGATCTACAGAAAAAATTATTTTCTTTAAATATAAAAACTATGAATGCTTTATTTTGTGCTTTAAATAAAAATGAATATAATCATGTTTCTATATTCGAAACTATACATGATATTTGACACACACTCGAAGTAACACATGAAGGCACAAGTAAAGTTAAAGTGTCTAAAATTAATCTTTTATTATATAGTTTTGAATTGTTTATAATGAACTAAATGAGACCATTAGAGACATTGTACACCCGTTTTATGGATGTCGTCAATGGTTTGAAAGCTTTCTGTAAAAGTTTTTCTAATATTAAAATTTGTTAATAAAATTCTAAGATCTCTTCTAAAAAATTGGGATCCAAAAGTAATTGCTATTCAATAAGCAAAGGACTTGAATTATTTTTCACTTGAAGAATTCATAGGGTCATTAATGACCTATGAAATGACGTGCAAGGAATATGATGAACATGATAAATATGATGAACATGAGAACAACCTTCTAAAAAACAGGGAGGATATGACACTTAGAACTAAAGAAGACTACTCGAGCGAAAGCTCAAGTGATGATGAGGACTTGGCACTTCTAATAAGAAATTTTAAAAAAATTATAAGAAGAAACAAAACAAATTTTATAAAACAAGATACTAAAAATAAAAATGAACTAAAAAAGGTCACAATCGTTTGGTACGAATGCAAGAGGTCGGGACACTTCAAAAGTAAATGTCCTCAACCGAAAAAGAAGAAGCTGCCAAAGAAAAAGATATCACTCAAGGCAACTTGGGACGAATCGAGCTCATCCGAAGATGAGGAGCAAACCAATGAAAATGAGGTGGTGAACTACGTACTGATGGCTCTCAATGATGAGGTATGCGACTCAATCGAAACTCATTTACCTTACGATGAATTACTTAATACTTTTTATGACTTGCTTGATGAATATAAATTAGTTAGTAAAAAATATAAATTATTAAAAAAGGATCATACTGTTAGGACCAAAATCGACACTAAGAGAAGGGGTGAATTAGTGCTTTCATAAGAAATGTCAGTTTGAAAATTCTCGTTCGATGAAAACCGATATTGGAAAAGAGTTTAACTTGAAAGCACGTTTGTAAGCGTAGTGAGAGTAAGAAATCAGTTTGTAATGTAAATGAAAAACATAAAGTAAATGCAAACTAAATTTATAGTGGTTCGGTCGTTGTGACCTACGTCCACTCTCGATTCCTCCTCCGTTAAGGCCACCGACGTCTAATAACAGTCTTTTTTCAATGGGTGAAGACCAACTACTCTCTTACAACTCTTTTCTCCTTTTTACAGGTTTAGGAAATAACCTTTACAAGCCACTCATCCTTTTCTTAAACTGAAATCAACACTTAGAGCTAGAGGAGGAAAATTCTCTTAATATTATAATAGTGTTTTCCCCAATTTTTGTTTTCAGTTTATGTACCATTGCTTGTGTTCGGCGATATAACCGCCTACAACATTGACACTAGGTGGTACCATCGTCTAGTTTGGCGGTACCATCGCCTAGTCTACGGTACCATAGCTTTACATATTGACACTGGGCAGTACCACTACCCAACTTAGCGGTACCATCGTATAATAGCCTAAAAAAGTGTGCTCTTGACTTTTCCAACTCATAGGCAGTTCCACCTCCCCTTGGGTCACTAAATGGGTCTCCGACTTGGCCCGAAACAATCCAACTCAACCGAATAGCCCATAATTGAGTTAGTAGGGTTCCTCCCAAAACTTACTCAATTATAATCACTACTTAAATCTAGACACAATCGATTATAAATAGAATACTATGTTGTCCGACATGTCATTGGTTCATCCGGTGCTTTGTCCGATCCTTTCGGCGCATCGTCCTCTCTTATGGTGTGTTGCCCAATCGGCATGTTGACCTTTGCAACATCCGATCTCCTTGGCGCAATGTCCAATCCTTCTAGCCTAATGCTTAAACTCATGGCACGAAGTCCTTCTATCGGTACGTCAATTGATCATTCGACTTAACATCTAATCTCCTGACATGTTCCACTTTGGCCCAACATCTAGTTTCACTACTTAATCGATTTGTCTTCTCTGATTAAAGCTAGTTTTGCATCACTCAAAATGCAGATTAGATCGTTAACTCATCAATTGATTTCATTATCAAAATCCGAGATTCAACAATCTCTCCATTTTTTATAACGACAACCAATTGATGATGGAGTTTAAACTAAACTCCCCCTATCAATATGCCATATTGATAAAAACTTTAAATTCAAAAAATCATGACTATTTCATCATTGCATGCATCATGAATATTGAAAGAACCAATTAATCACATCATTGCATGCATCTTAAAATCATGAGTATTTTATGTATAATCATAATTTCAAAACATCAAAGTACACCATGCATGATCATCATCATAATTTTTCATTGTATGCATTATCATAATATCATGAGTATTTTATGCATAATTTCATATCATCATCATACCTTCTTCCCCTTTGTCATCAACAAAAAGGTGAAAAGTGCAACAAGCAAAATTTTGAAATATGTAAGCTAGTAAGATAGTAAGTATTGAACATGCAAGCTAGTAAGTTTTTGAGATAAAAATTAGCAAAATTTTTGCTTCTCTTGAGATGTGCAAGATAGCATGTTTGCTTTTTTTTGCGATGTTCAAGCTAGCAAGTTTTTTTAAAAAAATACAAGATAGTAAATAACAAGTTTTACATCATTTTAGAAATGCAAGCTAGCAAGTTTAGCAATTCTTTGCTTCTTGAGATGGGCAAGATAGTATTTTTGTTTCTCTTGAGATTGCAAGCTACCAATTTTTGCTTCTCTTTTGATATGAGCAAGCGAGCAAGATTTTTCTTTCTTTGCAAGCTAGAAATTTTTGTAAGTTTTTGCTTCTTCTTAAATTGTGCAAGCTAGCAAATCTTTCTCCCTCTTTGTTATTGTCAAAAAGAAGAAGGGAAGAACATAATGGTGTAAATATTCAAGTCATCACATGAAAAATATCAAGAAAAATCAATTTAGTGATGAGGTATACAATTCATAAATACAAAAGAATTATACATAATAAAAATCATGTCATGAAAGATAATATCAAAGATCATTTGAATACCAAAAGACACGATTCATTTTGACAAATCTTCTCTTAAATAATCAAAAATAAATCTTAGGAGATCAAATAGTAAAAGATCTTCAAAAGAAATTTTAAGTTTTGAATTCCAAGAAATAAAAAAAAAATCTTGATTCATTTGGATAAATATTCTCTTTAACAAAATGCAAGAATTATACAATAATAAAGAGTAAGGGGTCTTGATTTATATAAAGAAAATCTCAAGTTATAATTCCAAGAATTCAAGATTATGATGTAGATAAAACTCATTCATATTCAAATCATCAAAATCACTAAGAAATTCAAAATGATATAAATAGATTCATTAATCTCTTATTGAAAACTCGATAAGATTATAGAGACATTTTCAAGAATAATGCATTCTTCTTTTTTATGTGATTTATTTCATACAAGCATGTCTTTATCTTTTATGTCAAACAAAAACATGCATCATCGTTTAAAATCGAAAAATAAGATTTATCACAAGAGTAATCAAGATCAGTAAACCATAAATCACAAAAATCATTATTACTTTAAATCATCATGTATAATTAAATAATCAAGCATGATTTCATTAAACATAAAGCATTCTCAATCAAAATCATTTTGTTTGTTGTAGTAATGCATTTTTCTTCTTAAGTGAATCTAACTCTTTATACTTAGTGCAAGAAGTTAACATGCAATTGTCGTGCTCAATTTTTTTTTAATTTTTTAAAATCACTAGAAAGAGAAGCATGATCCCCCTCCTTTTTTTTTGTATTTTATATACTAATTTCAAAACAACTCCATCAAGTAATTTCATAGTAAAGTAAAGGGGTTTTGGTTGAGTCACTTACCTCGTTGTCAAAAGCCACCAAGGTGTAGTTCACCACCTCTTGTTTGTCAGTTTGCTCCTTGTCTTTGAATGCACTTGAATTGTCTCAAGTTGCCTTAAGTGCTTTTTTCTTCTTTTGTAGCTTCTTCTTTACTCGCGGACATTCGCTTTTGAAGTGCCCCGGTTGATTACATTCATAGTAAGTTGTTTTACCCTTTTTTAAGTTCATTTTTATTCTTAGATTCTTGTTTTATGAGCTTCTTTAATTTTATTGTGAGGAGTTCGAGGTCATCATCACTTCAGCTTCCGATCGAGTGGTCTTCTTTTGTTCTAAGTGCCAAATCCTTTCTGTTCTTTAGAAGGTTGTTTTCATATTCATCATGTGTAATACATGTCATTTTAAAAGTAATTAAAGATCCAATAAGTGCTAGTCATAGGTGCCCTGCAAGCCATTCACGTGAGTGATGGCACATGTGACTTGATACGCAATCTTTTTGTTTATTATATTTTGACATTTTCTCACTTTATATTGATTGTTGAATATATATATGTATATATTGTGATGTCCTTGGATCTATGCAATGTGAATCAGATCATGATGAGATCATGGTAATGAGACCGATTCACCTTTAAACACTAACCCAAAATAATCCCGGTCATAGGTCACTCGAGAGGGATATTGAGATTGCTAGTTATAGGTGCCCAGCAAGCCAATCACATGAGTGATGGCACGTGTGACTTGATACAGAATCCTTTTGCTTATTATATTTTGACATTTATCACTTTATATTGACTATTGCATATATGCATGTATATATATTATGATGTCCTTGGATCTGTGCAATGCGAAAGCTTCCCCGAACTGAAGCTAGTTGGGAGCCCGAAGACGCCCTGCGACATGAAGAAACAATTATCAACAACTACCAACAAGCGTCGATGAGAGCGTCGACAGTTTAAGTGGGGGAGAATGTCACGAACGGTCGTCGCGCACTCGCAACAACTCCGTTCAACGAACCGTTCGTCACTCTCATCTACATGTACAGCTGCTTGGCAGCATATTTTGTCTTGGTTTTAAGTCCTTTTACTTGTAAAAATGTAAGTTCGAACAAGTTGCAGTGCTACAAAGCGACCGCTCACTGAACCGAGCGAAACAACCCCAAAATAGCCCAAAACAGCTTCGTTTTTGCGTGCCACGGGCTGTTTTCTGCAGCCCGCTGTCACATGTGAAACGTCAGCCAACTCAGCACCCTAGAACCACCCGAGTGGAACCATGGGGGATGGGGCATCGGTATAGTGTTGGGCGTTGAACAACCTTTCGCAAGTTCGCACGTTACCTTGACGGGAACTTGTTATTGAGCCCGGCACCTGGTGAGTAGCTGTTTGTGGACTTGCAGCTATTCATTAAACCCTTTAAAGTCCTTGTTTCCCCCCTCTCCCTCTTTTCTCTTGTGCACGCAAGGTGCTCGCTGAATTGCTTGTAAAGCTTCCCCTTTTTGCGTGATGTTGGGACTTGTCCGTCACTCGTTCTTCGAACTAATCAACTTTCTCTTTTACAGGTTCTTCGGGACCTGCGAGAGGTTGCAAGTGGGTTGATCTTTGCGGACGCAAATCGCAAGGGCGAAGCACAACTTAGGCAACGCAAGCTAAGTTCGCGTCTTGGCCACAAGGGTGCCTCACGCCTTAGGCAATTCCAGCTAAGGCCGTGACGTTGTGGTATCAGAGTGGGCAAGCACTTCTAGCGAGCAGCGAAGGAACTTCGCAACTTTGCGATGACAAAGCATCATGGCGAATCAAGCAAGACGGGGCAAGCCGGACCCTTGCCCCAAGCAATCGTAGGTGGGCTGAAAGTGCACACTCACTCTCATGCTATTGGAGTCGCTCAAGAGGAGCGCGGCAGCGAACATAATGAGCAAGAAGTTGGCTACTCTCCACGAGCGGAGGAGGCACAACCTAGAGCGCCAACTGGGAAAAAGAGTCATAAGGAGAGACTCATAATGGCAGAAACCCACTTGGATGTTCTTCAAGCGAGCTTGGAGGAACTCTATCATGGCCAACGAAGGCTTGTTGGGGTAGAGAGCTCGCAAGAAGAAGCAGAGTCCAGGATTGACAATGTTGAGGCCCTAGTCGACCTATTGTTAGATGACACCAAAGACTCCGTGCAACACTTGCAGGAGGTTGTGGTGGAACTCACTTCAAGGGTGACCATGCTCACAAGAGCACTAAATGCGGGAGGAAGCAACACCCACGTTGCACCACCACAAAACTTGAGGGCACCCGAGCCTCATAGTTATGGAGGGGCTAGAGATGCCGAAGAGCTCAACAATTTTCTATTCGACATAGAACAATACTTTCGAGCTATGAGACCCGATTCTGAAGAAACCAAAGTTTCTATAGCAACAATGTATCTGAACGGAGATGCAAAACTTTGGTGGTGAACCTGTTGGGAGGAGATCCAACAAGGTTGGTGTCGAGTTGACACATGGGAGGACTTGAAGCGGGAGTTAAGAACTCAGTTCCTACCAGAGAATACAAAGTTCGTCGCAAGAAGGAAGTTGAGACAACTCCACCAGAGTACTTCCATTCGAGACTACATGAAACAATTTTCTACGCTAATGTTGAACATACAGGACATGTCCGAGATGGATAAGCTATTCAGCTTCCTCGATGGTTTGAAGCCATGGGCTCAATAAGAACTAAATCGAAGGAATGTCACTGATTTGGTCGGGGCAATTGCTGCCGCAGAAAGGCTCACCGACTTTGTTTCCTCTGAAGACCCAGGAAGAAGGAAACAATCTTCAGGCAATCGCCCTCCAAAATATTCTCGAGGGAAGGAGCTTGGGGGCGAACAAAGGAAGAAGAGTTCCCACAAAGGGCCAAGCCCGAAGGGCAAGGCCTCAAAACCTGGCAGATGCTTCTTGTGCGGAGGGCCACACATGGTGAGGGAGTGCCCACAAAAACAGGCACTCAATGCTTTAATAGCTTCCATCCACCCCCCCATATCAGACAAGGGCAAGGTTGTCGCTCTTAGTTCGAGTAGTTCTGAATCCAACAGTGATGACGAGGAGTCACAAGGACCCCATATGGGAGCAATGCATTTGTTGAATGCCATGCGGGGTCAAGTGGGGGAGAACACGAAGACAAGGCTACAAAAAACAGGAAGTGATGAGCTAATGTCCGTAGACATCAAGCTCAATAACCAAATGACCCGTGCAATGGTGGACACAGGCACTACCCACAACTTTATTATCGATCGAGAAGCAAAGCGACTTGGGTTGGTCTTGGAGAAGAGCCCAAGTCGAATGAAGGCGGTGAACTCGAAGGCCAAGCGAATCTTCGGGTTGGCGAAGGGAGTTCTCATCAAGATTGGAACATAGAGTGGGAACACCAATATGATGGCGGTGCCACTAGACGACTTCCAAGTGATTCTTGGAATGAAGTTTATGCACGTGGTGAAGTTGGTGCCAATGCCGTTCCTAAACTCCCTGTGTATGATGGGAGGTGACGACCCCTATGTGGTTCCCGTCTCTCGGAGAGGAACCAAGGAACCTCAATATATATCAGCATTGCAACTGAAGAAAGGGGTGCAAAAAGGTGAATTAACATTCGTGGCTGCTATGAAGCTAGAGCTACTCGACGAGAAGGCCATTCATGAACCTGCTATGGTGGTGAACGTTCTGAAAGAGTTCATTGACATTATGCCACCTGAGTTGCCAAAGACTTTTCCACCACGAAGAGGCGTGGATCACAACATCAAGCTGGAGCCAGGAGTAAAGCCTCCAACGAGACCACCCTACCACATGCCCTCGCCAAAGTTGGCAGAACTCAGAAAGCAGTTAGGTGAACTGCTAAGTGATGGTCTCATCTGCAGCTCTAAAGCACCATTCAGAGCTCCAGTTCTCTTCTAGAAGAAACAAGATGGGAGCCTCCGACCATGCATCGATTATCGGGCCCTCAACAAAGTGACGGTGAAGAACAAGTATCCTTTCCCGCTCATCGCAGACTTATTCGACCAGTTGGGCAAAGCCAAGTATTTCTTAAAACTCGAGCTTCGGTCGGGGTATTAGTAGGTGCACATTGCTGAAGGTGATGAAGCAAAACTACTTGTGTGACCAAGTATGGAGCGTTTGAGTTCTTGGTGATGCCTTTCGGCTTAACCAACGCTCTGGCCATGTTCTGTACTCTCATAAACTAGCTATTCAAGGAGTATTTGGATAAGTTCGTGGTCGTCTACTTAGACGATATCATCGTCTACAATCAAACGCTCGAGGAGCATGTTAAGCACCTTCAGACAATTTTCAAGGTTCTCAGGGAGAACACTTTGTTCGTGAAAAGAGAGAAATGCTATTTTGCCCAAACGAAGATCTTATTCTTGGGGCATCGAATCGGTGATGGCTCCATTAGGATGGGCAAATCAAAAGTGCAAGCGGTTGCGGAATGACGAACTCCAAAGAAGGTGCCAGAGTTGAGATCCTTCCTTCGTTTCGTCAACAACTATCGATGCTTCATAGCGGGGTATTCGAAACATGCAACTCCATTGATAGAGTTGCTAAAGAAGGAGCAGCCTTGGAAGTGGTTTGACAAATGTGAAATAGCATTCCAAGATCTGAAGGCTACTGTTCTGGAAGAGCTGGTGCTCAAATTGCCGGACTATGGGGAGCCCTTCGAAGTCCATATAGATGCTTCAGACTTCGCTATTGGGGGAGTGCTCATGCAGGAGGGGCATCCGGTGGCCTACGAGAGCCGCAAACTTAACAAGACCGAGCGATAGTATCTAGTGCATGAGAAGGAGATAACAATAGTGCTCCACTATATACAAGTTTGGTGACACTATCTTCTCGGATCACGATTTCTGCTGAGGACAAACAACATCGCTCTGAACTATTTCCAAACTCAAAAGAAACTCTCCCCAAAGCAAGCACAATGGCAGGACTTCTTAGCTGAATTTGATATAGCAATGGAGTACAAGCCTGGAAAGGCAAATGTCATGGCCGATGTATTGAGTCGGAAGGTGGAGCGTGTGAATGCCATACAATTGGAGGGCCGAGGCCAAGCCAGTCAGTTGCACTCCAACTTCCTTTCCAGGATCATGGATGGACTGTATAGCGATCCCCAGGTAGTTATTCTAATGCAGCTTATCAAAGAAGGCAAGGCACGATGATTTTGGGTCCAAGAGGGACTCGTTTACACAAAAGGGAATAGGGTTGATGTTCCTCGAGTGGACAATCTAAGACGTGAACTCTTAAGAGAGTGTCACGATTCCCTTTGGGTTAGACACCCAGGCATTCATCGAACCTTGGCTCTCATGGAGAGGGCCTTCTATTGGCCGAAGATGGGGACTGATGTGGAGGAATATATTCAAATGTGCCTTACTTGCCAACAAGACAAGGTGGAACAATGGAAGCCGGTAGGACTTTTGGAGCCATTGCCCATACTAGAAAGGCCGTGGGAGAGCATTTCCTTGGACTTCATATCAAGCTTGCTCGCAGTGGGGAGACTCGGATCGATACTCGTGGTGGTCGATTGATTTTCAAAGTATGCTACTTTCATTGCTGCCCCCCTACACCATTCAGCAAAGGAGGTGGCCAAGCTGATGATGAAGGATGTGGTGAAGTATTGGGGAGTCCCGCACAATATCATAAGTGATCGAGATGCTCGATTCCTGAGACGATTTTGGATCGAGCTATTCAAATTGTTGGGGTCTAAGTTATACTTCTCCACAAGCCTCTACCCCCAAACAGATGGCCAAACTGAAAGGATAAACTCGCTCCTAGAGCAATATCTTCGGCACTACGTGAGTGCCAACCAACGAGATTGGGTGAAGTTGTTGGACATTGCCCAATTCTCCTACAACTTGTAGCGGAGCTCTGCGTTCAACAAGAGCCCCTTCGAGATCATTACAGGACAACAACTATCAACTCCTCACACCATGGCAATTGGGTATACTGGGAGTAGTTCGTCAGCCTACCACTTTGCAAAGGAGTGGCACTAAAATGTAGATATTGCGTGGGCTTACTTGGAGAAGGCGGCAAAAAGGATGAAGAAGTGGGCAGACTTAGGAAGGCGACCGCAAGAGTTCAAGGTCGGCGATTTGGTGTTGGTAAAGCTCCAACCAGCATCACTCCAATTCTTTAAGAACAAAGTACATAAAGGATATGTGTGCAAGTATGAAGGGCCCTTCCCAATTATCAACAGGGTGGGCAACGTCTCCTACAAGTTGCAACTGCCAGCGTAGTTCAAAATTCATAATGTTCTTCACGCCAGCAATCTAAAAGCCTACCACTTGGATCCACAAGATGCTTCCCGAAGTGTTCCAACTCAGCTACCCCCCACCAGAGTCTTCTATGAGAAGCGAGTTGAAACCATTTTAGCTGATCGTAAGATAAAGCTACTCAATAGAGCTGAGCAGATCGAGTACTTGGTGAAGTGGCGAAAGCTTCCCCGAACTGAAGCC
>LVTN01002198.1:23645-42021 GCA_001649415.1 Musa itinerans
AGTAACCTTTTGAGAAGTTAGAAGTTGAGAGTGGTTTTAGGCTAAGTCTTGTTTTCAATAGCTTTAGTGTTCACCTCCTTTCTTTTCATTGAAATCTTTGTAAAAGGGTGAACCACTTGTAAGAGGTTGTAAGAGGGGTGTAAGTAGGAGGTTGATCTTCGCCTAGTAAAGGAAGATCATTAGTGGATGCCGGTGGCCTCGACGGAAGAGGAATCGGAGGAGTGGATGTAGGTCGCATGACCGAACCATTGTAAATCGGTTTGCGTTTATTTTATTGTCATTTACATTACTGCAAACCATCTTCACTTTGATGCTCTACTTCTTTGTCTCCTTCTTACGTATGCCTTCAAGTTAAAATGCAATCGAAATGGTTTCAAGCGAAACGTTGCTTTTATCGTATGAAGTTTCCGAAAGTGTTTAAATCGTCGAAAGTTTATTGTTTTTTACCGCTGCTGCACTAATTCACCCCCCCCCTCTTAGTGCCGCTCCGGTCCTAACAGAACGGTCGTCGTCTCCCCAATAACTCCGTTCAACGAACCGTTTGTCGCTCTCATCTACATGTACAACTTCTTGGCAGCATGTTTTGTCTTGGTTTTAAGTTCTTTTGCTTGTAAAAATGTAAGTTCGAATAAGTTGCAACGCTACAAAGCGATCGCTCACCGAACTGAGCAAACAGCCCCAAAACAGCCCAAAACAACTCCATTTTTACGTGCCACAAGCTGTTTTCCACAACCTGCTACTGCACGCGAAATGTCAGCCATCTCAGCATGCTAGAACCACCTGATGGCACTATAGGGGATGGGGCTTTGGTATAGTGTCAAGCGTTGAACAACCTTTCGCAAGTTTGCACGTTACCTTGACGGGAACTTGTTGTCGCGCCCGGCACCCGGTGAGCAACTATTTGTGGACTTACAGCTGTTCGTTCAACCCTCTAAAGTCATCGTTTTCCCCCTCTCCCTCTTTTCTCTTGTGCACGCAAGGTGCGTGCTGAATTGCTTGTAAAGCTTCCTCTTTTCGCGAGACGTCGGGACTTGTCCGTCGCTCGTTCTTTGAACTAATCAACTTTCTCTTTTACAGGTCCTTCAGGACCTACGAGAGGTTGCAAGTGGGCTGATCTTTGCGGACGCAAATCGCAAGGGCGAAGTGCGACTTAGGCAACACAATCTAAGTTCGCGTCTTTGCCGCAAGGGTGCCTCGCGACTTAGGCAACGAAAGCTAAGTTTGCGTCTTGGCCGTAAAAGTGCCTCACGCCTTAGGCAATTCCAGCTAAGGCCGTGACATATGGGCATAGCGCCTGCAGCGACGCTCGCCTGCGGGGGTGATAGTTGAGGGAGCAGCCCCCGTAGGGGCGGCGGCTGTAGGAACAACCCCGTCGGCAGAACCGTCCGCGGAGGCGGTGGCGCTCGCAGGGGCAGCGCTGCCAGTGAGCGTGCCGCCTGCAAGCGGGGGCAGTGCCCCCGCCCTCCGCCACACAGCCTACCGTCGGCAAGGTGGTGACGGCTGCAGTAGGGTAAAGGGAGAAAGAGGCTTAGGGTTTTTTCGGTAAAAAGATAGTTCTGTCATTTTATCCAAATTATGAAAATACCCCTAATAATTCAAAAAATTCTCTACATGTCCTTGATTTCAAAAATATTAATTAATTAAAAGATTTAATTGATTATTATTTTTATTATTATCTAGTAGTCCTACATGATGATGATTTATACATGTGATGTATGATGTTTGGATGGATGATCATGGACCATATGATGTGTGTACTTGTGATTATTATTATTGAGGCCTACGAGCCTCCTTTATATTTCTCGTTTATTGTCCGGCCTGTGTGCCTATGATTAAGTTGTAATCACATCGGAGGCACAACGGGAGCATGGATACAATAGCGGGAGCCACGAGACGGACGATTGCGATGCATCGAGATATCGACGGAACCGACAAGGACGAGATGGATGATCATAGGGCATGGAGATGCATTGTTGCACACATAGATCTTGATGTGAGTGATTAGGCCTACTAGCTCGGGCCTGATCACATTAGGTTGTGGTCCATGATCATCTGGTGTGATTGCTTATACACATACTAGATATGTATATATATTTGCATGCGATGTAGATATATATTAAATATGTATATGTGTGACATGTCATATTAGGAGACCAAATCATAGAAACATCTCTCTCGATAATATTAAGTCGGTAAACATAAGGTAATTAGATTGACCCACATGGCCTTCCATTATTATAGGTAGGGACCGATTCCCGGTGTAGGTTGAGTTTGTCGAGTCCCTCGAGGGTTGAGTTTGTCGAGTCCCTCGAAGCTCACCTATATCACGATTCGCTATCTTGCCTACGACATAGAGATGTCACCAGTGACCTGAGGACATGGTATGCTTGGTCGAATCCCTCGAGGGTATATCATCGAATCAGACTCATATTGTAACGATGGTGTTGACTTAATCGAACATCATGGTTAGTTGAGTCCCTCGAGACCATGGTGATTTGGAGGCCGAACAGGATGGGAATCACAAGGAGTTGTGATCGGCAAGAGTTGCCTACCTTTTGGGCTTAGTGTGATTGGTCGAGTCCCTCGAGGTTACACTAAGAAGCTGATTGGATCCTGATCCCCACTAGAAGTCTGCCGGAGACTTTTGTTTCACGTCTTGAGGGTGTCGCGTGACTTGCCAATAAAATAGTGGGAGCATATTAAGATAGAAGTCAATATCTTAATTGTTTATTTTTTATAAAATCTGCATGTTATTCATTTTTGCTGCATCTTTATTTTCAGAAAATGTCGCTTTCAAATCCCTTACGTGGCATACTTGATGTCAACCGCCTCACTAGTCCAAATTATACGGATTGGCTCCAAAACTTGAGAATTATTCTCACGATAGAGAAAATTGCGTATGTCCTTGATATAATGATGCCTATGCCCAAGGAAGGGGCAAGCGAGGATAAGATCACTCGCTACGTGAAGTACATTGATGACTCCACTCTTGCTTAGTGTTACATGTTGGGCTCTATGACTCTTGAGTTACAGAGACAACATGAAAAGATGGATGTCAGATCCATTCTTCTACATGTCCACAAACTGTTTGAGGAACAAGGAAGGACTTAGCGATATGAGATATCCATGAGCCTCTTCCGCGTTGTGATGACTGAGTGGACACCGGTTCAGAACCATGTCCTAAAGATGATTGAGTGGATAGAGAAACTCATAGGTCTAGGAATCGTCACTCAAAATACAGATCAAATCATAAATACTATCAATTGGTTTCATCATTAAAATCTGAGATTCAAGAGGATAGACTAGTGTACTGTATACTCGTCTATATGATGGAGGCAGTTGGTCTTGTTAAGACCGAGTTGGCACTAAGAGGGGGGGAGGGGTGAATTAGTGCAATAATAAAAATCATATCGGTTCGAAAATCTTTCGTTCGATAAAAGCTCGTATTAGAAATATGAATTTAACTTGAAAACATTCATAAGCATAGTGAAAGCAGTAAGAAAGTAAGGCTATTTGCAGTATGGGAATGAAAAGGAAAAAAGAAATACAAACTGAGTTTTATAGTGGTTTGATCGTCGTGACCTACATCCACTCCCGATTCCTCTTCCATCGAGGCCACCAGCATCCACTAAAGGTCTTCATTCAATGGGCGAAAACCAACTTGTTAGGATCAAGAGCAGCACTAAGAGGGGGGTGAATTAGTGCACCTGAAAACTTTCCCGATTAAACCCGATTCCAAAAAATATTTGTTTTGATTCAATCCGTTTTAGAGAGAAATTAAACTTGAAAGCTTTCGTAAAAGTGCAAAGAGAAGATTAAGGATATTTGCAGTAATGTATATTGCATAAATGAAAAGCAAACCAGAATTTAGAGTGGTTCGGTTGTTGTGACCTACATCCACTTTCGGATTCCTCATCCGTCGAGATCACTAGTGTCCACTAATGGCCTTACTTCAATAGGCAAAGACCAACCATCTTTTACGGCGCTTTCTCCTTTTCACGGGCTTAGGAGATAACCCTTACAAGTCTCACACCTCTCTTGAATGATCTAAACACTTAAAAAGGGAGGAGGAGAACTCTAGCACTTTTTACAACACTTTAACACTCAAGAATTCAAGATTATGCCAATGCTTTCGTATCCTTTCATGCAGAAAAGGGTGGGGTATTTATAGGCCCCAACGACTTCAAAATTGGAGCCAAAAAGTGTCATTTCCCTAGTTTTCGGGGTACTGATAGTACCATTGTCATTATTGGGTGGTACCATCGCCTGACACCTGACACTAGGCGGTACCACCACCCTGTCTGGGCGGTACGACCGCTTAACAAAGTTCGAAGATTGAGCTTTACTAGTACCACCGCCTAACAGGGGTGGTACCACCGCTGGCAACATTAACTACCGACGGTACCATCACCTAGACCATCTAAGAGACTAGGTCTTTCAAGCGGTGCCACCGTCGGTCATGATTTCAGGTACTGAATTGGTTATTCAATCTGGCCCAATTTAGCTCTATTAAGGGCCAAATTAGCCTCTAATTAAGTTAGTAGGATTACCTTCCAATCATAACTTAATTTTCGGTTTAACTATAATAACTAAGACATAATCAAATCACTCTTGTTCCGATATGTCAATTGCTCTTACGGCAAGCTTCCGATGATCTTTCGGTGAACTTCCGACGAACTCCCAATAATATTTCGGCGGACTTCCAGCAAGCTCCCAGACTTTACGATGATCTTCTTGGCGAGTTCCAATGAGCTTCTTTGGTAAGCTCTTGGACTTCTCGGTTGGTTCTAGCAGAACTTCCGACGAAAGTCTGAACTTCTGATGAACTCTTGAACTCCCAACGAGATCTCGATCTTGACTCCGGCACAACACCTGCTTTATGTCTTACTACTATCGTAGTTAATCCTGCATAATTTTCTCAACATATAGATTAGCTTAAACAATTTACAATTGATTTCATCATCAAAATCCGAGATTCAATAATCTCCCCCATTTTGATGATGATAATCAATTGATGACGGAGTTAACCTTAACTCCTCCTATCTATATACCATACTTGAGAAAACACACTTTTGAATTCAAGACTTTTGAATTCAAGGACCAAACTGATAAGTTAAGTTCATTTAAACTTATCAATGTGCACATCATGATACTTATCATGATTTACTACGTATATGTCAAAATGATGTCAAGGCATGACATCCATTTTCAAATCCAATGATAATCATTATTAATACGAATTTCGAATATGAAATTTAGCAAAATAGCAAGTCATTATTCCATGACAAGATGGCAAGTTATCAATTGTAAAATAGCAAGTTAAGCTCATGATTTCTTATCATAATGAAAGACATTTATCTAGTATTCATGAAACATTTCAAGCATTTGCGATATGTTACAATCTTCGTTTTGATATGTTTCTATTGATAAGCAAATAAGCATTTACGATAAGATACATTGCATATATTTACAATGCTAATTTGTCATCAATTTACCACATTTTGATATCATTTCATCAATTTACCATATTTTGGTATCATTTCTCCCCCTTTGTCATCAACAAAGAGGAGAACAATTCAACAATACAAGTGTGGTACAAATTTAAGCAAGTTTTATACTAGTTTGCTTCATTGCATGGGAATATTAATATCAAAAGTTATTAATATTAAAGAGAGAGATTTGAATCCATATCAAAGTTCTCAATATCAATATCAAAGTTCTCAATATCCATCAACTTCTCCCCTTTTGTCATCAAAACTTTGCATGAAGAAGAAAAGTGAGCGGGAATCCATTAAGAACCAAATTTGTGAAATGATTTGAATCGAGTCAAAAACAATAAATAAGTTTCATTAAATCATGCTTCAATTTTAATAAAGAGAAGGGATTCATGAAAAGGATTAAGATATTCATGTAAAATCAAATCATCATTCTTGCAAGTGATCATCTCATACTAAAATAAAAATTCTTACTTTATGAGAAGAGTAAGGAAGAATTCATTGAAGAAATTATCATATGAAGGATAAAAGAAATTCCATGAATAAACCTTCATAATGAGAGAAGCATCACATCAAATCCATTTCTTATTAAAAATTCATAAGAGTGAAATCCGTGAGAGATGCATTTGTCAATGAATTCCATGTATCAAACATCATTAAGTTTTAATGAAATAAATTTGATACTTAGTAGATTCATATTTCGAATTTCATGAAAGCCTTATTTATGAGATAATTTCATGAAAGGTTTAAAGAATCGAGAAAGTCCAGAAAAGATATACATCAAATTCATGCATTCGGGCAATTTAACATTCCTAACTCCCTTCTAATGAAATCAAATTTTAAATGTTTTGTAAAGATATCGGCCAATTGATGTTTTGTATTAATGAACTCTAAGATTATATCATGATTATTAACATAATCTAATATAAAGTGATGCCCAATGTCAATATGTTTAGTTCTAGAGTGTTGAATAGGATTTTTTATTAGACATATTACACTTGTGTTATCACATTTTATAAGAATATCCTTAAGATAAATTCTATAATCTTCTAATGTATTTTTCATCTATATGACTTGTGTACAACATGCACTAGCCGCAATGTATTCGGCTTCAGTCGTAGATAGTGCAACCGAGTTTTGTTTCTTGGAAGACCAAGAGACAAGTGCATGACTGAAGAATTGATATGTTCTGGATGTGCTTTATCTATCTAATCTACATCCACCAAAATCTGCATTAGCATAAGCAATTAATTCAAGGTTTTCAAATTTTGGGTACCATATCTAAACATTCTTTTAACTACTTTAAGATGAGATAGCTTAGGATTAGATCGAAACCTAGTACAAAGTCCTACGCTAAACATGATATCCGGTCTTGTTGCGGTGAGGTATAGTAAACTCCCTATCATACCTCTATAAGCTTTTTGATCAAAGCTTTTTCCATTTAAAATAGTTTTAGCAAGTCTAATGCATATTTTGCTTGACTAAGAAAAGTACCATTGCTAAGCTGTTTGATTTGTAAACCTAAAAAGAATGTTAGTTCCCCCATTAAGCTAATTTCAAACCTAAGCTCATACTCTTGGCAAATGCTTCACATAGAGATTCATTTGCAGAACCAAAAATAATATCATCAACATAAATTTGAACAATAAGAAAATTATTTTTAAAATTTTTGATAAATAATGTGGTATCAACATTGCCTTTAGAGAAATCATTTTGAATAAGAAAGGAGCTAAGTCTCTCATACCAAGCCCTTAGGGCTTGTTTCAATCCATAGAGAGCTTTAATCAATTTAAACACATGATTAGGGAAATTATCATTCTCAAATCTGGGAGGTTGTTCAATTCTTCGGAAATAAAGCCATTAAGAAAAGTACTTTTAATATCCATTTGAAATAACTTAAAATTATTAGCTTCTAATTATGTCATAGGAGCAAAGGTTTCTTCATAATCGATACCTTCTTCTTGGTTGAAACTCTTGACCACTAATTTAGCCTTGTTTCTAACCACGATACCAAATTTATCTTGCTTGTCTCTAAAGATTCATTTAGTACTAATAACTAAATAGTCATTTGGCCTTAAAACAAGCTTCCATACCTCATTGCTCTCAAATTGGTTCAACTCTTCTTGCATTGCGATAACCCATGAATCATCTTTTAAGGTCTCGTTAATGCATTTAGGTTCAATTTGGGAGAGAAAAGCGGCGTTGGCACAAAAATTCTTAAGAGAAGATCAAGTTTGAACCCCTTTTGATGTGTCTCCAATGATTAGCCCCTTAGGATGAGCATCTACGTACTTCCATTCATTGGGTAAGGATATTTCGGAAGAAGATGCATCCAAGTTGCTAAATAAAGAAAGGGTTTTATTTAAATTCAAAGCATCAAAATTAAGATCATCATCAAACTCATTTTTCTTAACTTCGGAAACTTCATTAAAAACAACATGAATAGACTCTTCTATAATTAAAGTTCTTTTATTAAAAATTTGAAAGACCTTACAAATAGAAGAATAGCTAAGAAAAATCCCTTCATCGGATTTTACATCAAATTTTCCTAAGGCATCTTTTTCATTCAAGATAAAACATTTACACCTGAAAACTTTAAAGTAGGATATATTGGGTCTTTTGTTGTTCCACAACTCATAAGGAGTTTTGAAAAGTAATGGTTTTACTAGAACCCTATTCATGACATAGCATACCGTATTTACGGCTTCGGCCCAAAAATATTTGGGTAGGCTATGTTCGTTTAACATGGTTCTAGCCATTTCTTGTAAGTTTCTATTCTTTCTTTCTACTACTTGCTACCTCCTAGGCTTGATATAATAATTGGTCTGAACAAGTCCATATAGATCAATTGCAATGGTCTAAAGGTACTTATTTGGTTCTTTGGTTTAAAGCTACATTTTATTTGTTTTCCTAGTTGATATGCATCACACACATTCTCTTTAATGAACTTACTGTGAGGAATTCCTCTTACAAGTTCTTTAGATGAAATTTAAGATATTAGTTTCATGCTAGTATGACCTAATCTCCTATGCCAAAGCCAAGCATCATCATTCAAAATCGAAAAACACATTTCATTACAAAGATCATCAATATCAATAGTGTATATACATTATTTTATTTTAGGGCAATCATAGATGTGTTTTTGTATAGTTTTTCAATGATGCAAGCATTGGATTCAAATCTAATGATATATCCTTTATCACACAATTGACTAATGCTCAAGAGATTATGTTTTAGGCCCTCAACCAATAATATGTCTTCAATAAAGAAGTTGGATTTGTTACGTATGGTTCCTTTGCCAATAATTTTACCCTTGTTGTGGTTTCTGAAGGTGACATATCCTTCGTCTAGGCTAGTGAGCTTAGAGAATTAAGATGGATCTCCGGTCATATGCCTTGAGCATCTACTATCAAGGTACCATCTCTTGCTCCTAGCTTGTAATGATAAATATTTCTACAAAAAAGGATGATTTTTAGGTATCCATTTGACCTTGGGTGCCTCAAAAATCAATCAGCTTAACTTAGTGTCATATCCATTTGACCTTTCGGATTCCTCTTCCGTCGAGGTCACCGACGTCCACTAATGGCCTTCCTTCAATAGGTGAAGACCAACCAATTTTTACAGTGCTTTCTCCTTTTCACAGGCTTAGGAGATAACCCTTATAAGTCTCTCACCTCTCTTGAATGATCTAAACACTTAGAAAGGGAGGAGGAGAACTCTAGCAGTTTTTACAACACTTTAACACTCAAGAATTTAGGATTATGCCAATGTTTTCGTACCCTTTCATGCAAAAAAGGTTGGGGTATTTATAGGCCCTAATGACTTCAAAATTAGAGCCAAAAAGTGTCACTTCCCCGATTTTCGGGGTACTGGCAATACCACCGCCATTATTGGGCGGTACCATCGCTTGACACCTGACACCTGACACTGGGCAGTACCACCGCTTGATAGAGCTTGGAGATCGAGCTCTAGTGGTATCACCGCCTGATAGGAGCGGTACCATCGCTGGCAGCATTAACTGCTAGTGGTACCACTGCCCAGACCATTTGGGAGACTGGGTCTTCCAGGTGGTGCCACCGCCGGCCATGAATTCAGGTGTTGAATGGACTGTTCAATCTGGCCCAATTCAACCCTATTAAGGGCCTAGTGGGCCCCTAATTAAGTTAGTGAGATTACCTCTAATCCTAACTTAATTTTCGGTCTAACTATAATAACTAAGACATAATCAAAGCACTCTTGTTCCGGTACGTTAATTGCTCTTCCGGCGATCTTCTGGCAAACTTCCGACGAACACCCGGTAATGTTTTGGTAGACTCCCGGTAAGCTCCAAGACTTTACGATGATCTTCTTAGTGAGTTCCGACGAGCTTCTTTGGCAAGCTCCTGGACTTCTTGGTTGGTTCTGGCAGAACTTCCGACGAACGTCCGGACTTCCGACGAACTCTTGAACTCCCAATTCGATCTTGATCTTGACTCGGCACAACACATGCTTTATGTCTTACTACTGTCATAGTTAATCTTGCACACTTTTCTCAATATATAAATTAGCTTAAACAATTTATAATTGAATTCATCATCAAAATATGAGATTCAACACAACTATCCTTACAACTCAATTCTCCTTTTGACAGGTTTAGGAGAGAACCTTTACACCCCCACTACATCCTCTTTTAAACTTCACCAACACTTAGAGCTTGAGAGGAGTTCTCACAAGATTACAATAGCATTTTTCTTCATTTTTTTGCTCTCAATTCTTGTATATTCTGAGTAGGGATGAGAGGGGTATGTATAGGCCCCAAGTGGATTTAAACTTGGAGCCAAAAAGTGTCTTATCCCTTATTTTCAAGGTACTGGCGATACCACCACTTATGCTGGGTAGTACCTTCGCCTGCAGCACTGACACTGGGTGGTACCACTATCACGCCTCCCAAATAGATAATATTATAATTCAACAATAATCCAGGATTCAAACACACATTTGAGACCACTAAGAAAACATTCAAGTCAAAATTCACCTCTATAATCCATAATTTATAAAACCTGTGTAGTTTATCATTATACCATCATATCACTTAATGATTCACAAAATCCAAAGCCAACTCAACTAAACCATAATCTTATCATAAATCCATAAGCATAGGAATCTATACAATCACAAAACCAACATGTACTATATGTTTGTATCATTACATAATTTAAACTTAACATTTCCAAAATCCCGATATAAGGGGTACTTTTCAAATATTTACAAGATATATTAATCTAGATTTGTCGTTAATACACACAAAAGGAACTTATACAACATCAACTTAATAAGTATGAAAGATTTGCCCCAAAATCTTCTAGCTTTCCATTGCCTCAACCCAAATTACATATTTTAACGAACGATAAGCTATTCTGAAAAATTTATATAGCAACGGGGTGAGCATATAAAGCTCAACAAGTGACTAACATATCCATAGCAAAGACAAGTTTTCAAACAAATAAGGTATCAAAATACAAAGCAGAGATACAAGATGAAACAAAAGCATGTTTTGTTTGAATATAGAATTACAATGTTGTTTCATTCGAAGCATATTTTGTTCATACAATCGAGGAAATGTAATTGGAGCATATCATTGGCATAAGGAGCATATCCATGGCATATAGTATTTTTTAAGGCATAATAAAGATATATAAATATTTTGGAACATATCAAAGAACAAAACATGTACAAAAGCTCGAATGTCACATGACATTGCATTCATTTCATTCTTATTCAAAGTATACATAGAAACATAGCCAAAGCTTTGGATATCATGTCAAACATATAGATGGTGAAGTGGGATTATAACATAATATGGTCTATCCATTTCTGAATGACCACTAAACATAAGTCTCTCACGTTTGGGAGCTTCATCCACCAACGTTTGAGTGAAGTCATAGGGGGCCGTCAGAGCATCGTGGGCTCTAAGCATAACTCCCTTTACCATTTCTGGCAAAGGTTCACATTTATCTCACAAACAACAGAGTACAAAAGGATAGTGAACAATAAAATTGGGACATATAGGAAAACACATGCAGAACAACGGAATGCATATGCCTATACGAAACATTACGATACAAACATGAACTTTATATAATGAAATCAGGTATATAAATAATTAAAGGCTAAGAGTATACAAAAATTTAAAGCAGTAATGTAAAACTCAACTGAAGTAAGCGTTTTTGCCGAAATTGATTTCCAAAGAGAAGAAACAAGAAGAGGTGAAATCGACCAAAGCTCGATTCTGGTAGAATTTAAGAGGCATATTTTATGAATTATTTAGATAATCAATTATGGTCCAATTTATAAAAAATAGGTGTCATTCAAAATATGTCTCAATCTAGTTTTAGGTAAATTAAGTTTTGCATGAATTGGAGTTTACAGTAGGGAGTTACAAAAAATTTTGTAGCGAAAGGTTTGAAAACATCAGCTCTGTTTTGCTGAATCCATAGGGTCGATGAAAATAGATGTTTTAGTTTGCAGTTGTACTCCAAAAATTTTAAGTTAGGTAAGCACAGAAATAATTTTGAGTCTAGTTTCCAATAAATAGTACTTTGCATGAATCTAAATTCCCAATAGAATGTTATAAGCAGTTAAGCAATAAGAGGTCAGAAATTACAGTCCATGTTTTACAGAATCTATAGGGTTAATTGAAATAGAAGTTTTAGTAGGCATTTAAACTCCAAATCATTCAATCTAGGTATCAAAATAAAGATCTTTGAATCTACTTTCAAATGGATTAGGTTTTTCCTAAATCAGAGTTTAGTACTAAAAGTTAGGTCTGAAACAATACATAAAGGTCAGATTACCAAAAAATTACAAATTCATGGCTTTGTATCAAAACGAAAGAAATTTCTGGTTCTCAACTGAAATATTTCAAATTTTGTAAAATAAAAATGAAAACAAAGATTAGGATTTTAATAGGATGGGGTTAGAACACTTGCTTTAGAAAAGTTTGATTTCCAAATGTGGGGAGTTGATGCAAAACCTCACGCAAAGCTTCTTCTTCTTCTTCCCCTCTCTTCTCAAACCCACACTGGCTGCAGCTCTCAAGTTTTCCTCCTTTAGTTAAGCTTTCCTTCAGTTTCTTCTCTAATTGGTTTTGATTTGGCAAAAAAGGACAAGGACATGCTTGAATGAAATCAAATTACTTAAATTGAAACAACTAAAAGGGAATGCATTTTGAAAATAAATGTTTGTATTATATTTGATGATTTTACATTTTAAAACTATGCATAATGAGTTGAAGTAATAATGGTTTGAATGCATGAATCGGCAATTTTTTTGTCGCACGAATCATGATTCCTTCACTTGATACTCTAATTTTTTTTTATGATTCATGATAAATTGAGACATTATACATGAATCTAGTTCTCATGTAAATCTATTTACCTTGCCTTCATTGAATCTTCCGAAAAGTGATTTTGATGATTTGAATTTGAATGAAAAATTTTCAACCAAATCATGAACTTTCTTTTTTATTTCTCTACTTGAGCTATCTTTCATGAGAATCAAAATATTTTCTATCTTCGATGATTTCTTCTTACCATTTACTAATAAAGAGACTTATGCAAACAAACTATGATCTTGATAATGGTTTGTAATGGTTTGAAATTATGCATGTTATATATCGAACATTTGAAACCATGTTTTGGTATCATGCATATCTAAGAAATATTGATTTGACAATTTGAATGAGTTGAAAATGAATGATGATTTTTCTCTTTATTATATAACTTATGATATTTTTTATATATGAATCATCATCTTGATTTCTCGATATTTGATGCATGAGATTTTTCTATGAATCAAGATTTTTCATACTATGATTCTTCTTGGTATTTACTAAAAAGGATGTATTCAAATTAATCTTTTGCTTTAAAAAATATTTTAGGCTTTTATGGTCGGCCTTGATTTGTAAGCATTGCCCGATCAAGTACAATCTCCACTTGGCCACCACATACACAATCGCGAGCATCTCCTTGTCATAAATAGTCATCTTGAGATGGGAAGAAGATAACACCTTACTGGTATAAGTGAGGGGGCAGCCATCTTGCATTAGTATAACACCAATTCCAACTCCGGAGGCATCGACTTCAATAACAAAAGTCTTGCCAAAGTCGGGTAGCGCTAGTACGGGCATTGTCATCATTGTGGCTTTAAGTTCGTCGAAAGCAGTGGTGGCTTTGTTCGACCATTAGAATGCATTTTTTTTCAGCAAGAAAGTAAGGGGTGCACTAATCTTTCCATAGTTTTTCATGAACTTGCAGTAGTAGCATGTTAAACCGAGAAAGTCGTGTAGCGATTTTATGTTCCTCGAGGTCGGCCAGTTCTACATTGCTTCAATTTTGGAAGGGTCCACTGCCACACCTTCCTCTGATATGATATACCCCAGATATTTCACCTTCTGTTGAAGAAAGCTGCACTTCGATTTTTTGACAAAAAGAACGTGTTCTCGTAAAATCATCAAAACAAGTAGTAAGTGCTGAAAATGACTTTCAAGAGAAGGGCTGTAAATAAGGATATCTCGAAGAAAACCAGCACAATATTACAAAGATAATTTCAAAAAATATTATTCATGAGGCTCTGGAAGGTGGAGGGAGCATTGGTGAGACCAATGGGCATTACAAAAAATTCATGGTGGCCATTGTGTGTTCGAAAGGTGGTTTTCGGTATGTCTTCTTCGCACACTCGTATTTAATGATACCTGTATTGAAGGTCCAGCTTTGTGAAGACTCATACTCCCTTTAATTCATCAATTAATTCATCTACTACTAGAATAGAGTATTTTTCCTTAACGGTTATGTCGTTAAAAGCTCAGTAATCAACGCATATTCGCCATGTTCCGTCCTTTTTTCGTACGAGGAGTACCGGTGAAGAGTAAGGGCTGCAACTTGGCTGAATAACTCCTGTTTCAAGATTTCTTTTACAATCCTTTCTATTTCATCCTTCTGAAGATATGGATAGTGATATGGTCGATCATTTTCTGGCGGTTTGCCCAGAAGAATCGGTATACAATGATCATGCCGATGGGTAGGAGGTAGGTTGCGCGGTTCATCAAATATATCTAAAAATTCAGTAAACAAAGGAAGTAGGCTTGGATCTTCAAATTCTGTTGGCTCTCCCTTAGTTTGCTGCTTAAGTTATACCAAAAAGCCACTGAATGCTTTGTGCAAAACCTTCTCTATTCGTTGTGTGCAAATCGTCGTTATGTCGCCCCCACGTTTCCCGTGCGATAACCTATTTCCCCTTATTGTAAAATTTCAAAAATTAGTTTCACAAAATTCTAGGAAACATCACCAAATTTCGTCAGCCATTTGATGCCAAGCACGGCCTCATAATCATCAAGAGGGAGGAGGAAGAAATATGCAATTATCTCTTGGTCCTGCAATAATAGTTTCACCCGTGGGCACCTATGACCACACTTCAAAATTTGTCCATTGGCGACCTTAACGTCAAACCTACTGCAATTCTCAATAGGTAAGGCCATCTGGATAGCAACCTTATTGTCCATAAAATTATTAGTGCTCCCCGTGTCAATAAGAATGGTGATAGGTTGTTGCTTTAGAAGTCCTCCCACTTTTATCGTTTGCCAGTTCTTGTAACCAATAAGAGCATGCATTGTAATATCAACTGGCTACTGTTCTTTATCCATAACCTCTTCCTCATGCTCTTGGACCTCCTCCTCTATATCTTCAAGAGGTTCAATCAGTAGAAGGTGGCCTCTTTTGTAGCGATGATCGTGGTTCCACAGCTCGTCGCAATGCCAATAAAGACCCTTTGCTGATCGGTCATGTAGTTCTTCTCTTGTTAATATTTTTGGCAGAGAAGGATGGCTGGGAGCAAAAGGAGGTTTATATGCCATGGGCCTATAAGAGGTTCTCATCCTCTGAGCATCTTGGTTGAGCCATTCTTCTTGTATTCGGGTGAAATAAATCACAACTATCACGGTACGGGGCTACCGTGCCTTAACTTCCCCTTTTATCTCTGGCTTGAGTTCTTCGATGAATGTTCCTAACAATTGATAGTCAGTCCAATCACGAGCAAGGTAGGATAGCTTCTCAAACCTTATTTGGTACTCTTGAATCATAGAGGTTTGTCGAATCTTTGAGCGTTGACCATCGATATTTTCATACTCCGTAGGTCCGAAACGATTCAGCAGTGCATTCTTAAATTGATTCCATGTCAGAGCCTCATGATTGTATTCTAGCCAATTGTAATATTGAATAGTATCTCCTTCAAGGTGGATGACAGCAATTTCCACCATAGCATCATCCGATGTTCAGTGGTAGTGAAAGTAATGTTCGGCGCGCGAAATCCACCCCGTCGGGTCTCCTTCTTCCCAACGCGGGAAGTCCACCCTCATGCATAGCTGCAGCATATCCGAGGGCTATCCCTCCTTCTCTGGAGGCCTCTTTGAACTCTCTCCTTACTGAAATTTGGTTGGACTCGGTGGTTGTCCAATTCTGAATTCTGCAAATAAAGCGCGCAATTTGTCCTCCAAGCACGATTCAAGCCATGATTCAATCCGAGATTTCAATGCTTCAAATTTGGTATCAATTGGATCTTGAGAAACCATAGCATATGCTTGTAGATCAGAGATATCTCTATCTTTTTTCTGTTGATGGGTTAATGACATGGGTGGTGGAAGGTTCGGAAGAATTGGGGATCACAGAAAGTACTATAGTAGATTTTTACGTCTAAAGTGTAGCAGATTGGATGTAAAAGAATAGTGATTTATATTGAGAATTTTTTAATGAAACCAAAGTAAAATAAGCTATTAGGAAGTGTCAAGGCTGTCATAAAAATTTAATAGAGATTTGGACAGAAAAAATGTAGTAGCAAGATCAAACAAACTGTGCTATGCGATTGGAATTCTACAGTGCAGATTTTCAAGTGTAGCAGTTTGGACGTAAAAGATCAGTGGTTTATATTGAGAATTTTTTGATGAAACCAAAGGGAAATCTGCTATTAGGAAGTGTCAAAACTGTCATAAAAATATCGTAGAGATTTGGACAGCAAAAACACAATAGCAAGATCAAACTGACTGCTATGCGGCTGGAATTCTACAGTGTATCTTTCATCGTAGAGATGAAAACTTTATGACAAAAAATTTATGCAGCAATATAAGAACAATTTTTTTTTGGATTTTTGAATAAGGATAACTAAATTATAGCAGTAGTAAAGTAGGAAACTAGAACCTGTTGAATCTCGTATTTTGATGATGAAACAAATTGATATGTGTTTATGATTTTAATCTACGTTTTGAGTGACGCAGGATGCTTCGATCAGGATAAGACAATTAAAGTAGGAAGAATCATGTTGTACCGGGGGAACACATCTCAGAAGATTGGACGTCGGGCCGAAGGAACGGTCGACGTATCGACAGAAGGCTTCGAGCCGTAGATTCGGGCATCGGGCCAAGAAGAGCGGATATTGCACCAAGGATATCGGAGTTGCGGAGTCAACTAGCCGATTGGGCAATAGGCCGTGAGAGAGGATGATGTGCCGAAGAATCGGACGAAGCGTCGAGGGACCAATGACAGGTCGGACAACTTGATTAATGCTTAGTATTAATTGTCTAGATCGAAGTGTGTTTTACATGTGCAGGATTAACTACGAAAGCAAGGCATGAAGCAAAATGAAGTCCCAGAGTCAAGGACGTGATTTCGTTGGGAGTTCGAGCGTTCGTCGAAAGTCCGGATGTTCATCAAAAGTTCTATCGGAACTAGCCGAGAAGTCTCGGAGCTTGCTAGAGAAGCTCATCAGAACTCGCCAAGAAGATCATCATGAAGTCCAGGAGCTTGCCGGGAGTCCACCGAAACATTACCGAGAGATTGTCGGAAGTTCGCTGGAAGATCGCCGGAAGCTCGCTGGAAGAATAGACTTATAGACTTTTTTAGCTTAGATTATGTCTTAGATTTCATAGTTAGCACGTAATTGGGTTTGGATTTTGGCCAACCCAATTAGGGGCTAGCTAGGCCCATGTAAGGACTATGTTGGCTAACCCAATTAAAAGCCTAAACAGTGCCCCAAGAAGTCTCACCGTCATAGCACAATCTTCGAGACTATGTCAAGTAGTGGTATCGCCAGTCTGGGCGGTTGTACCACTCCTGGCAGGGTGCCAAGCAATGGTACCGCCAGTCTGGGTGGTGGTACCACCGGACCTGGGCGGTGGTACTACCCATGGCAGTGTTAGTGTCAGACTGACACTAGGCGGTGGTACCGCCTAGCGCAGGCGGTGGTACCACCTGTGCCCGGGGAATCTAGGATGGGAAAGTTTTAGGCTCTAAGTTTGAATCAACTTGAAGCCTATAAATACCCCTCTCATCCCTGGTTAAAGCACACAAGCATAGAGAGTCTAAAAGCAAATAAACGCTATTGCAATCTCTTTATAAATTCCCTCCTCCAAGTCTAAGTGTAAGGGTTATCTCCTAAACCCGATAAAAGGAGAAGAGGGGTGTAAAAGGTGATTGGCCTTCGCCTATTGAAGGAAGGCTTCTAGTAGATGCCAGTGACCTTGTTGGAGGAGGAAGCCGATAGTGGATGTAGGTCACGTTGACCGAACCACTCTAAAAATTTGGTTTGCATTTTTATTTTTGCAATTTACATATTGCAAACCTCCTTACGTACTCTTTACATCCACTACTCTCTTACTTATGCTTTTAAAGTATTATCTTTACTAAACGGTTTTACGTCGGAAATGGTTTTATCGCAACGAAGTTTTTGAAGACGTAATTTTTACTGCTGCATTAATTCACCCCCTCTTAGTGTCGACATTGGACTCTCGATCCTAACAATTGGTATCAGAGCCTCATTTACTCATTTGGACTACACTTAGTGGAAAACTCGAATGA